>APFE030425057.1:24936-100540 GCA_000404065.3 Pinus taeda
GGCTCCTTGCTCCTCAGCTCTTGCTCCTTGCTCCTTTGCTCTCAAACTCAACCTCAATCTCATTCAAATGATTTTGTTTTGGCCCATTGGGCTTATAAAACCAAAAAAATAAGTTAAATTTTTTGTTATTTTCGGGTCCGCGGAATTTTTTTCCACCGAACCGCTCCCGAAATTTTAAAATTCGCTCCCGGAGCGTTTTTTAATGCCCGGGAGCGATCAGGGAGCGATTCCTATCGCTCCCGGGCATTAAAAAGCGCTCCGGGAGCGTGGGAGCGATCGCTCCCTGAAGCGCTCCCTCACAAACCAGGGAGCGCAAATTTTTTTACGGGAGCGCGCTCCCCAAATCGCTCCCGGACCCGCTCCCGAGCCGCTCCTGCCCGGAGCGCGCTTCGGGAGCGGGTTCGAAGGGGGGGGGCGCTCCCCCGCAACTATGATCTAACCTAATGTACATGAATACAAATAAAAAAAGAAAAGGAATCGAATGTACTGCCTCTGACCCTAACACAAAAAAAAAAAAAAAAAAATCGAACTGTTTTTTTCTTTATTGTGGTTGTGTTATGCAGGTGAGAAAAGGCGTATGAAGGAGATGTAAGGGTGAATTGCAGCAGCAAGAGGAGGCTGAAGGAGAATACGCAGGTCATAGGGTTTAGGCATCTGCAAACAACGTGGAAAAATTGCGAAAAGATAAAAAAGGGAGGACACAGATCAGAAGAGGGTGCAGCTAGGTATGAGGGCAAAGGGTTTGAAGGAAAATGAACAGTGTGCAGGGAGGCCTGCAATGGGAGGGTTGTTTGATATGCAGAAGAACGACGTTGCGAACATCCAAGAGCTAAAGCATACAGGAGTTCTATGGCTAAGAGTGTTTTAAAAAAAAACGAATTTGCACAATGAAACACAAACACCAAGGAACAAATTCTAGAAACCCTTTGAAGTCTTTCTGGTAATTTTAATTAAAATGTTGAATTCACCTGCTATGGAATTCCCAGATCTTACAAAAATTTTTAGATTTGAAACTCTTAAAACCCTTAGACAATAAAATTAATTGAATAATCTCCCTGCAGAATTATGTTGATGAACCTCACAGATCCAGACCTTACCCTCCAAGGCCTAAATCTGGACTATGCACAGTTTTCTTTTTCAGATCTGTAGCTGCAGGACAACAATAAAACACCCAAATGATATAGACAATGACTCAAAAACCTAAACCACACAAAACACAAGTCAGAAAACTGAAGAAAAATACATAATTATTTACATAAATGGCAAATCTCTCAGATCTAGGGAGTGTGAGTCTAAATCTACTCCTAGATCTGATGATCTGAGGCTCTCAACAGCTAAGATCTAATGATTTAGCACAGAAAAATTATTTTTGATTTTTATTTTTAAAGGAGGTATCGAGCACGAAACCCTTCATGCATCACCCATAAAAAAATATCTTATGATAAGCCTGGGATCAAATTTAAGTTGGGCTCTTCAGAGAACACGGATCGGGAGTTGGCTGGTTCAACCGAGAACTTCCCCAAACGCCCGATGATCTAAAAATCAAAACTTTCTTGCAAAACTCAATTTAACCATCAACATAGAGCGAGAAAACGATAATAAAATTCAAATTCAATAGAGATACCTACCATTATATTCAAAACTTAAATTTTCATTCAAACCCCAGCGACTGAGCAAGATACTTGTATTTTTCGAATCTTTGATCGGAGAATCCACAGTAAGAGAATTTTTATACCAACGTTTCGAATTCCAAATGGGATCCATCATCAGGGTTAAGAGAAAGATCCCATTTGGGATTCGAAATGTTGGTATAAAAATTCTCTTACTGTGGATTCTCCGATCAAAGATTCGAAAAGCACACACCACAGATCTCTGAAATCCAAGATACTTGTACTCAAATCACTCTTCAGAAAGCTACATCAATGGCTAAAAAGAATCCGTACATGAAAATGACACATCTTACAATATTTCCACGAAGAGTAACACCAACAGAAATTAACCCCAAAGTCTTTCTTTATTGCTCAGAAAAAGATTACAAGAGAGTTTTTCGCTTAGTACACGATCCAGAGATCGGATGATCTCAACTGACAAATGACCTCCTACTTAAAGATAAATCATCCAACGGCTAGTTCGAGTGATCTTCGTCAAAGCAATCTCGACCGTTGATGAGGATTAAAATTTCTTTTAATCTCATCCGTCGAAATTTTATATTATTGAGGAAATTCGAATTTTTCAATTAAATGGATTTTAATTAATTCAAAAATTAAAATTTTGAATTAATTTCCTCAAAATTTTGACTTTGACTCAACCCCAGCAACCAAAGGCTTAAAATTTAGCAAAAAAATCAATTTACCTTTGTCCCTTGACCTCTTAAAATTTAATTTTTAAAAGACCCATGAATTTGGCCTTTGGAAAATTTAAAATTACCTAGAACCTATAATCAATTAAATTTCTGGCTTAGGATTTTAATTAATTTTGGTTAGAAAATTTAATCAATTAACATATGAGAGGAAAAATTATTTTTCTAACCCTCAAGACACTTTACATCATGATTTTTACATTTTTTACAATCTCAAGGGGGAAACCCATTTGCAAAAGTCCCTCACAGCCTACCCAATTCTGCAACACAAATATAATCTAGCAGACCAAGCAATTTGCAATAAAATAAACTAGCCAAATAGTTAGGATTATTCCCAAATCAATTTACATAGACTCGATTTAGAACACTAGGACTCCCCTAAGATCCCAGTGACAAAATCCACTCCAGCTTTTCGGTAATGCTGAAGGAAAACTCTGTCGACCATCCGAGAAAGGATCAGTGAGACAAAAAATCCCCCGGAATGTAGATCGTCACTAGAAAAATAGGTTTACTTAGGCAATTACAAACACGACACAGATCTGTTGAGATTATTTACAATTTACACATGCAGAAAGGGTTTACAATATAACATGATGATCAGGGTGATGATGATAGTTGAACAACACAGACACGTCGATTAGGCACTATCCCTTTTGCAAAAAAAGGGGTGTACTGCTATGGGTTATTGACATGTAGTGGTCAACAGGGGGTAGACCCTATGGAAAAGTGGAATGAAGAAGAACTAGTTGGGAACCAACCAGTTCGGGAGACAGTGAAGCGATCAAGTACTTGATTAAGATTTAGCAAAAGTTATAGGATTTGATTAGATTTTAAACAGTTGACACCAGTGCCTTATGGAGTCAACGATCTTGCTAGGGAAATTAAGACCAAGTAATGATTAGCAACTACTGCTTAGATGAATGACTATTTTATATGAAATGCAGATCCCAAAATTGATGTGAGATGCAAAAATCTTGGTTAATTTTAGTTAAATGGCTATTTAAATGTGAACCCTTCAATCCTTTCTGTGTTGAGCCTGATTTCGTAGTAATTGGCAAAGAGAAGATCAGGAGAAGCACACTAAGGTGTGATTAACAATACCTCTTCTTAAATTCTAACATATCTGGTGCCTCCAACGCTGTAGAGAATTGTGGCTCTGATGACTACAAGGTCACCATTTTAAGTACTATTAGAACAGGCTACTCAAGCAAAAATGGATGGATACCTATCTCTCTATCGACCAAGCATATGCTTGAAAGTAAATTTTATTTATGCAAAACTAACTTATATGCAAATGCACCAGATTATGAAAAAAATGAGATGAAGTTAGATTCAAGGATGAAAAGATACTTATGTCACAGAAACTTCCAATACCCAAAAGAAATGTTCGCTTTATTAAATGAAGACTCAAAATTAAACCCCTAAAGGTATTACAATTAGAACACAAGCTTATTTCAAATCTTTCTGATACAATTAATATCAAAAGATGCTCAAAAAATTCTCCGTTTATGAAACAAAGGATATGCATTTTATGTTGAAATTTGGTACCGGAGGACAGGTGGTTCCTTAAGGCTTTGATCTTTCTGATGCAATTAATATCAAAAGATGCTCAAAAAATACTCCGTTTATGAAACAAAGGATATGCATTTTATGTTGAAATTTGGTACCGGAGGATAGGTGGTTCCTTAAGGCTTTGATCTTTGGCCTAGGGAAAAGTGTCCAAAAGAATTTAATTTTTCTCCTAAAGTGACTTTATAATTTTTATAAAGTTAAATCCAATTTAAAAGTGACTTTAAGTGATAAAGTTACTAAAGTCTAATTTTAAAGTTACTTTTATAAAGTCAATGAAAAATTAGAAAGGAAAAGTGACTTCGGAATTAAATGACTAAGTGGGTCTTTATTAAAGTGGGGTGAATTAAAAAATAGAAAGTGAGATTTAAATAAGCATTTAATCTTAGCCATAGATCTAAATCTATTTCAGCCATTGGATTTAGGGATCACCCAAAAGTCACTTAGGATTGGATTAAGGGAGGAAAAATATTTTTCATTCTTTCATGAGCAGATTGAGAGAAACAGAGCAAGAGAGCAAGGGAAATTTCTGGACAAAGAGGAGAAGGAGGCAGCAGCTTGGCACACATACCAAGGCAGCATTTAAGCAAATCCTTACAGCTGAATGAGCAAGCAGAAAAAGGCAGATTTTTGCTGAGCAAATAGTAAAAGGCAGATTTGTTTTTGCATAGAAATCGAAGCAACTGATTTTTTGCACAAAAATCGAAGCAACTGATTTTCTGCACAAAAATCGAGGTTTGTCCGTACAGTCCGTACGGTTGTCCGTACATCCGTATAGTCCGTACAACAGTTTTCCAGCTTGACTGTGAGGCAGGAAAAAGAGATAAGTTGTAAATTTGGTTGCTGATTTTTTGCTGAATATTTTCTCACTGTAAAAAGGCATTTTCCAGAAATAAAGAAGAGCTCTCAAACTGGTTTTCCCCAAGAGTTGTAGGGGGTTTTTCCAGGGTCACATTGACCAAAAATCACAGTATTCAAATGTGTTAAATGACTGTTTGTTACTGCTGATTTTTTTTATTTCTGCATTTTCCAGCATTCTGAAAATTTTCCAGAATTTGTGTTTTTAGCAAAAATTTATTTTTTTAGTTGTTAAATGTATGGATATGGGAAAGGGCATTTACCTATATGGGAGAAATAAAGTGAAACTGAAAACCGGGATACGAAAACAGAAATTTTTACATTTTATCACAATTCCATGACAGAGTACTTAATTTTCAGAAATTAATTTTTAGGACAGCAGTAAGAAAATCTTTATGACAGCAGCAATATGACAATGAAAACAGTAAGCTATCACTGATATCTTTATGCCAAAAATATACCGAAATTTTTTCAAACTTGCCCACATGAATTATCAAAAATTTTCAATCTATTATGATGTGATTTCCGGAATTATAACAGATCTAATATACTTATTACAACAAGTAATTAAAACATAAAATAAGCCTAATGATGAATGTCCAACTCAAGAAATTAAGTCCTTAATGTATTAGACAACTTAGGATCTAATTTTAGGCTAACCCACATGAAATTTTTTCATTGTTATATTTCAAACTTCAAAAATAGAATTATTTAGAGATAACAGTGACCCAAAATGTAGATCTAGGCCAAATTCTTGATACACATCAAACATAAATGACTTATTAATGTATTTAGAAAATTTTTAGTTAATTTCAAACCACTTAGATGTGTTTTTCACCTCTTAGAAAGGTATATGACTGTTGTAGCAAACAGCAAGGAAAAATATGGTTTAGAGATCAAACCCTTAGGGCCTAGGCCTTGAAAATCACTTTCCCAAGTTGCCAAAAAAAATTTAATACCTGAAACACAAATTTTTACCAAATTTTCTGCAAAAACCCATCAATGATTAGCTTTAGAAAATTAAATATTCAAATCAGAAATGGAGCAAGGGGAATCTAGAGCCAATGAGAGCTAGCACTAGGCCCAATAGAACTAGCATTGGGCTAGGAGAAGACAAATCTGGGCTTAGGAGCCCCAAAACTTGAAACCCTTGTTCTAAAAAAAATTATTTTGCTTCAGATCTTCAGATTTATTGCAAAATCTTTAATGGTTGGCCTTGTAAAAAAACTTGGGATAAGATATTGCCCTCCAGGGCCTAAATCTGTCTCAAAACCCCCAAATCTGCTGAAAAGTCTCAAATTTGAAGATTTACTTGGCTGATTTCTTAGATCTATTCTTGAAAACAATCTTTGAGACCAGATCTTGCCTTCCAGGGTCTAGATCTAGCCCAAATCTGAAGATTTACTTGGTTGATTTCTTAGATCTATTCCTGCAAACAATCTTTGCGCCCAAATCTTGCCCTCCAGGGTCTAGATCTAGCTCAGATCTAAAGATTTTCCTAGCTGATTTCTCAAATCTATTTCTGCACAAGTGAAAAGAGAAAACCCCAATACCCAATATGTACAAAAATAGAGAAAATCCCAAAAACCCAATTGTTAAAATTAAAAATTATGTTACAAAATTTCATATCTACACAAGTAAATAACATATCTTATAAATAATTTACAGATCTATACAAATAATTTACAAATCTATCAGATTTTAGAAGTATGAACCCAACTCCGCTCCCAGATCTGATAATCTAAGGCTCTTAATAACCAGATCTATCAAAATTTCTACAAAATATTTAAAAGATTTTGAAATTTTAGAGAGCTACTAGCCCAAAAACATCCTGCAGAAAAAATATTATCGTTAAATAAATCTCGAGGCTTATATGAAGTAGGCTCTTCAGAAAATATGTGTTGAGAGTTAGCTGGTCCAACCGAGAACTATCCCCAAACGCTTAATGAGAACCTCAGAGATCTTCTGCAAACACTAGATCAACCATCACATCAAGTAGAGAAATAAAACAACAATAAAATTCTGAAGAAATAGAGATACTTGCTACTTCAATCAAAATTAAAAATGTTACCCTAGATCCAACAAACTGAAGAAGATACATGTATTCAGATTATTCTAAGAGAGCTATTGATTGATAGTTTTCACATAATATTAACCAAAAATTAAAATAATGTTACCATAAATTCATAAAGAGTAACACTACAACACATTAAAACCCCAAATACTTATGCATTAATTCAAAAAAGTATACAAGAGAGCTTGAGAGCTTAGTATACGATCTAGAGATCAGATGAACTAACTAACAAATGACCTCCTATTTAAAGATAAATCCTCCAACGGCTTGTTCGAGTGATCATTATCGAAGCAATCTCAACCGTTGATGAGGATTAAAAATTTTAATCTCATCCGTCAAAATTTTAAAATTCTTGAAGAAATTCGAATTTTTAAATGAAATGCATTTTAATTAATTCAAAAATTAAATTTTTGAATTAATTTCCTCAAAATTTTGACTTTGACTTAACCCCAGGGACCAAAGACTTAAAATTTATTAAAATAATCAATTTACCTTAGTCCCTGGACCTCTTAAAATTTAATTTTTAAGGACCAATGAATTTTTTTCAGAGAATTTAAATCTACCTAGGACCTAGAATTAATTAAATTTATGGCTTAGGATTTTAATTAATTTTGGCCAAAAAATTTAATTAGTTAACCTATGAGGGGATAAATTATTTTTCTAACCCTCCAGACACTTTATGTCATGATTTTTACATCTCAAGGGAGGAGACCCATTTGCAAAAGACCCTCACGAACTACCTAATTCTGCGACACAAAATATAATCTCGCAGATCAAACAATTTGTAATAAAATAACCTAAACAAATAGTTAAGGTTATTCCCAAATCACTTTTACATAGACTCGATCTAGAACACTAGGACTCCCCTAAGATCCCAGTGACAAAATCCATTCTGGCTTTGGGGTAAGACTAAAGGAAAACTCTGTCGACCATCCGAGAATGGATCAGTGGGACAAAAAGCCTCCTGGAATGTAGATCGTCACCAGAAAAATAGGTTTACCTAGGTAATTACATACACGACACGGATCTGTTGAGATATTTACATTATACACATGCAGACTAGGTTTACATTATAAGATGATGATCAAGCTGATGATGATAGCTGGATGGCACGAACACATTGATCAGGCACTATCCTTTTTACGGAAAAATTAAAAAAAAAATAAAAAATAAAAAGTTGTACTACTATGGGTCGTTGACATGTAGTGGTCAACATCTGGCTCTACTTGGGGACATGTTGCTGCATTGGAGGATTGTGAGAATCCAGAATCTGCATCCAAGCAACACACAACATAACATAAGTAGTGTCCATCCAAAAATCATCATGTAACGTTAAGCACAAGAAAGATATAAACTCTTCATTTATTAACTAATCTAATAACATGAAAAACACAAATCTAACTACAAAATGAAATACTGAAATAACAGGGCATAAGGTTAGAAATACAATACAAAGATGCCCCATGGCATCATGCATTCAATATAGTGCATACTGAGCATTTGCCTAATTTCAGGAAATCTATCGGCTATTTCTCAGATGTGCCACATCCAATCCTGCATACAGCAGGACCTTTTCCTATCCAAAAATCAAGCTACTCGTGGCCATCTGATGCATCAAATCGATTTCTCATTCTCTTTCTCTTGCGTTTTTTCTTTGTGGCACGCTGTATCACTGATGATGTGGAACATTCTGCTTTAAAACTCTCAGATGAAGTATGTAAGATATGCATGACATGTCTCTCTTTATTCTGCATCTGCTCTGTCAAAAATGATGGATCAGTCTCACAATTGTCATGAGTTATAACTTGATCTTCTATGACTAGTGGATTAACCATGTGAGGTCAGCCTAATTCTTATCAATTTCAATTTTATCCGTGTCACCTTCAATTAACTACTTTTCAATGGAACAAATGACCTCCTCATAATAAGATGAAGCTTGTTGTAGCAGATAAGGAGGCTTCTGATCTGTTGACATCTCCTTGTTTCTTTCATCCTCTAATCGATGCTGAAATTTCTGTAACTATATTGTTATGGCAACCATCTGGCTAGAGTGTTCAACCTTTCATAACACTGACTTCCTTGGCATGGTTTTCCTCCATGGTCAATAACTTATTCTAAAAACATATCTGACCAGCTTCCACATCTTTTATTACTTTTTCATTCTTTGCTTTCATGCCCATGAAACAATTTTGCATATAGTTTATCTCTTTCTTATGATTTGCTTGCATGGTAGCTAACTGATTATTATAATTGAATCTCATGATGGTCATTTCTTCACCCATAGTTAATAATTTGCTTTGCATAGAATTAATTTCTCTGCCATGATTAGCTTTCATGGTTTCCATTTCCTTCTGCATGTCGGTCCTCATATCCTCCATATTCTGAGCACACTTTTCTACTACGGTGGCTACGTGATCGAAGTGTTTAATTTTCATGATTTCCATCTCCTCATCACGTTTTTCCAGTTGGGCGTATAAACTTTTCATACCTTGACGTAATCAGTCACAAATTTCTCTTGATTTAAGCTCTATATCTTTTACCAGTTGCGTTTGACTGAGCTATATGTCTTTAACCAACTGCTTTAGTTCTTCTATAATTTGTTTATCATTTTGCCTTTCATTGTCGACACTAATTTGACAACTTGTCCCTGTTTTTCCACTGTCATGGATTTGACTTGCAACAGTACAAGTGGATGGCACATTCTAATATGGAGAATTGCCTTGAAATATTTTTCATTGACAGTTGGATCCTTCACAAGATCACTTTCATTCTGTTGCATAATTTTAGGGGCACAAGGCAAGCTACCTTGATAACCATATCTATCTGTAAAACCGTTGACGATGTCTTGTAAAGAAGCGAAAGAATCTTCAGGACAATTATTAAACCAATTCAAAGCATCACCCTCTAAAGAAAAGGCAAATAGACACATTTTGACATCTTCATGATCATATTGGGGAGAACCAGTGTTGATAATATCGGTATCGGGAAAATATCGGCGAGGGTCCAGAAAATATCTTATCGGCAATATCGGCGAAAATATCGGAATATCAGCAAGCATAAAAATAATTTTTTCAAATTTTTAAATATAGCGTTATTTTTGCCGATATTTTCAAAATATCGCGATATTTTGCCGATATTTTCCGATATTTGCCGATATTTTAAAAATATCGCGATATTTTCTCGGCGATATATCGTTTTGCCGAAAATATCGCGATATTTTCAAATATCGCCGATATATCGCCGATATTATCAACAGTGGGGAGAACTACAATATCTGAATATTGTATGAGTAAACCTGCGTAGATGCTTTCTAATAGCGACTAAATCACCACCCGAGAACAAAGACAATTTATGAATAGCGACTTCCAGAATATCATGGAGAACATCAGTAAAATTACACGGGGTAACTGAATCATCCATGATGACTTGCCTGAAGGAATAATGAGAGACCAAATGGATGCTAGAGAGAGACCTCTGCTCAAGAAAATCAAGAGATCCCCTAGAAGCGAGCTTCTAGTAGAAATTCTTGTAAGAAATGAAAGAAGTGGAGTCACCACTTGAACATAAATCTAACTCTAGGATCCAAAAGGCAACAAACAACCGGATATAAAGGAGGGCTTCTTGTTTGAGAAATAATAAATGGAAGAAGTGGGGTCGCCACCCAAACAAGAAACAAACCGAAATGTCCAAGTGCTAAAGGTGCAGATGAAATAGTTAATGAAAAGACAAAAGATAGGGCGATGAAAAGATTAAATGACGCCAAAAAATGTTGTGCCGCTTGACAGGCTAATGGATGAGATGATTAAAACGATGTCGAAGAAACCAAGGACATAAAAAATTGTCCCCGGTGGCAATGCCAAGGAGTGTTGACTTTGCCGGCTCGAATGAGAGATGAGAAAGATGAAAGATGAATGTCGAAGAGCCAAGGCCCAATAAATCAGTCCCCGACAGTGGCGCCAAAAAATGTTGTCGTTGTCGGCCCAAATGAAAAGATGAGAAATGAAAAGTCGTTGAAACAACGAGAATAAAATATCCCTAGCAACGGCGCCAAAAAATGTTGGCGTTGCCGGAAAAAATGATAAAGATGATGAGGAGAATGAAGATAAAATGTCGTTGAAGCGCCGAGAATAAAATATCCCCGGCAATGGCACTAAAAAATGTTGTCGCACAGAATGTCTAGGCACCGCGACAATAGCTCAGATTGGGTTTTGTCACCCTGATCCCCAATCTCTCTGTTTAAGATGTCTCCCCACAGCAGGCTAAGGGGAGTAGATCCTATGGGAAAGTGGAATAAAGAAGAACTAGTTGGGAACCAACCAGTTCGGGAGACACAGTGAAGCGATCAAGTACTTGACTAAAATTTAATAAGACTTATAGGATTTGATTAGATTTTAAACGATTGATACCAATGCCTTATGGAGTCAACGATCTTGCTAGGGAAATTAAAACCAAGTAATCGATTAGCAACTGCTGCTTAGATGAATGACTATTTTATATGAAATGTAGATCCTAAAACTAACGTGAGATGCAAGAATCTTGGTTAATTTTAGTTAAATGCCTATTTAAATGTGAACCGTTCAATCCTTTCTGTGTTGAGCTTGATTTCGTAGTAATTGGCAGAGAAAAGATCAGGAGAAGCACAGTAAGGTGTGATTAACGACACTTCTCCTTAAATTCTAACATACCCGGTGCCTCCGAACTGCAGAGAATTGTGGCTCTGACCACTGCAAGGTCATCATTTTAAGTACTATTAAAACAGGCTACACAAGCAAAGATGGATGGATACCTATCTCTCTATCGACCAAGATTATGCTTGGAAGTAAATTTTATTTATGCAAAACTAACTTATAGGCAAATGCACCAGATGATGAGAAGATGAGTGAAGTCAGATTCAAGGATGAAAAGATGCTTATGTCGCAGAAACTTCCAATACCCAAATGAAATGTTCGCTTTATTAAATGAAGACTCAAAATTAAACCCCTAGAGATATTACAATTAGAACACAAGCTTATTTCAAATCTTTCTGAAATAGTTATAGCTCAAAGAGAACAAAAACTTCTTTGCAACTAATATCAAAAGATGCTCAAAAAATACTCAATTCAAAGGATATGCATTTTATCACAATTCTATGACAGAGTACTTAATTTTTAGAAATTAATTTTTAGGACAATAATAAAAAAAACTTTATGATAGCAGCAATATGACAATGAAAACAGTAAGCTATCAATGATATCTTTATGCCAAAAATTTACCAAAATTTTCCCAAACTTGCCCACATGAAGTATCAAAAATTTTCAACTTGTTATGATGTGATTTCTGGAATTATATCAGATCTGATATACTTATTACAGCCAGCAATTAAAACATGAAATAGGCCTAATGATGAATGTCCAACTCAAGAAATTAATTCCTTAATGTATTAGACAACTTATGATCTAAATTTAGGCTAACATGATGAATGTCCAACTCAAGATATTAATTCCTTAATGTATTAGACAACTTAGGATCTGATTTTAGGCTAACCCACATGAAATTTTTCCACTGTTATATTTCAGACTTCAGAAACAGAATTATTCAGAGATAACAGTGACCCAAAATGTAGATCTAGGCCAAATTTTTTATACACATCAAACATAAATGACTTATTAATGTATTTAGCAAATTTTTAGTCAATTTCAAACCACTTAAATGTGTTTTTCACCATTGTTAGAAAGCTATATGACTATTGTAGCAAACAGTGAGGAAAAATATGGTTTAAAGATCAAACCCTTAAGGCCTAGGCCTTGAAGATCACTTGCACAAATTGCCAAAAAAAATTCAATACCTGAAACACAATTTTTTACCAAATTTTTTGCAAAAACCCATCAATGATTAGCTTCAAAAAATTAAATATTCAAATCAGAAATGGAGCAAAGAGAATCTAGGGCCAATGAGAGCTAGCACTAGGCCCAACAGAACTAGCGTTGGGCTAGGAGAAGCCAGATCTGAGCTTAGGAGCCCCAAAACTTGAAACCCTTCTTCTGAAGAAAAAAATATTTTGCTTCAAATCTTCAAATTTATTGCAAAATCTTTAATGGTTGGCCTTGTAAAAATATTTGGGATAAGATATTTCCCTTCAGGGCCTAGATCTATCTCAAAACCCCCAGATCTTCTTGAAAAATCTCAGATCTAAAGATTTACTTGGCAGATTTCTCAGATCTATTCCTGCAAACAATCTTTGAGCCCAGATCTTGCCCTCCAAGGTCTAGATCTAGCTCAGATCTGAAGATTTACTTGGTTGATTTCTCATATCTATTCCTGCAAACAATCTTTGAGCCCAAATATTGCCCTCTAGGGTTTAGATCTAACTCAGATCTGAAGATTTTCTTGGCTGATTTTTCAAATCTATTTCTACACAAGTGAATAGAGAAAACCCCAATACCTAATACGTAAAAAAAAAAAGAGAAAATCGCAAAAACCCAAGTGTTAAAATTTAAAATTATGTTACAAAATTTCATATCTACTCAAGTAAATAACAAATCTATATAAATAATTTACAGATCTATACAAATAATTTACAAATCTATCAGATCTGAGGAGTATGAGTCCTACTCCGCTCCCAGATCTGATAGTCTAAGGCTCTTAATAACCAGATTTATCAAAATTTCCATAAAATATTTAAAAGATTTTGAAATTTTAAAGAGCTACTAGCCCAAAAACATTCTACAGAACAAACAAACAAAAAATAGTAAAGTAAAATAAAATAAAAAATAAAAAATTATCATTAAATAAATCCTGAGGCTTATATGAAGTAGGCTCTTCAAAAAATATGTGTAGAAAATTGGCTAGTCCAACCGAGAACTATCCCCAAACGCTCAATGAAAACCTGAGAGATCTTCTGCAAACACTAGAAATTAAAACAATGTTACCATAAATTCATGAGGATGAACACTACAACACGTTGAAACCCCAAAGACTTTTGCATTAATTCAAAAAAGTATACAAGAGAGCTTGAGAGATTAGTACACGATCCAGAGATCGGATGAATTGACTGACAAATGACCTCCTATTTAAAGATAAATCCTCCAATGGCTAGTTCGAGTGATCCTCATCAAAGCAATCTCGACCGTTGATGAGGATCAAAATTTCTTTTAATCTCATCTGTCGAAATTTTAAAATTATTGAGGAAATTCAAATTTTCCAATTAAATGCATTTTAATTAATTCAAAAATTAAATTTTTGAATTAATTTCCTCAAAATTTTGACTTTTACTTAACCCCAGAGACCAAAGGCTTAAAATTTAGCAAAATAATCAATTTACCTTAGTCCCTGGACCTCTTAAAATTTAATTTTTAAAGACCAATGAATTTTGCCTTCGGAGAATTTAAATTTACCTAGGACCTAGAATTAATTCAATTTCTGGCTTAGGATTTTAATTAATTTTGGCTAGAAAATTTAATTAATTAACCTATGAGTGGATAAATTATTTTAAAAGACCTTCACAGATTACCCAGTTCTGCGACACAAAATATAATCTAGCAGATCAAGCAATTTGTAATAAAATAACCTAACCGAATAGTTAGGATTATTCCCAAATCATTTTTACATAGACTCGATCTAGAACACTAGGACTCCCCTAAGATTCCAGTGACAAAATCCATTCCATCTTTGGGGTAAGGCTAAAAGAAAACTCTACCGACCATCCGAGAACGGATCTGTGAGACAAAAGCCCTCCCGAAATGTAGATCGTCACAAGAAAAGTAGGTTTACCTAGATAATTACATACACGACACGGATTTGCTGAGATTATTTACATTATACACATGCAGATTGGGTTTACATTATAAGATGATGATCAAGCTGATGATGATAGCAGAATGGCACAAACACATCGATCAGGCATTATCCCTTTTGCGAAAAAAAGAGGGTGTACTACTATGGGTTGTTGACACGTAGTGGTCAACAAGGTTGATGCAACTAAAAGAATGAAAAAGCATAATATGGCCACTATTAAAAAAAAAAAAAAAATCACAATGCAAAAGATGGCCGAGACATAAGTTAGCACATGGCAAAAATCGTAGCATGATCTCTACCCTCCTCATTAGCCATCACCCGATTCCTGAGCACATGATGCTCCATTACATCAAAAGGAACCCTTGCATGTACCAACTATGATGAGCAATAAATTATCTCATCTTAAGAGGTAATATTAAATGTTACATCAGAAGGACCTAGCTATAACCCTCGATATATGCACCATAACGCAAAGGTGGAATATGCAAGCTGAACAAGATAACTCGCTCCTCCACAATTGCTCCCTCCATTTACATCAATACACTCAAAATGTGGAATCCCCATCAGTTGGTCAACTTGACCATGGCACTTGGACATGAAGCCTTTTCCCCCTCCATTGTCAACCACTTACAGTAACACCTATTGATTGACGAGTTGACCTTGGAAATGCCACCTCCCCTTTGGGGCTAGAAGCACCTGATAGGGTTGACCATTGGTGACCTCTATCAAGGTAGAGAACACCTTTATGGGACTAGGTCTAGTTAGATATCTAAAGGTGATCCAAGTTTGAAGTATTAATATGCCCTTAACATACAAGTTTGGTCCACTTAGATGCATATATGATCATAGTCTTTAATGGATGGTTGCTTTCACTTAAGTCCATGTTGATCTTGTCAAGTGGTCCATAGTAGCCCGAGCCTTGAGGACACCCACTCCACAAGTATCTAAGCCTTTCAGAGAGGTTTATAACTTAGCAAATGCATTGTTTCCCACTTACTTTAGAGCATTGGGCCTTATGATGACATGAGCAAATGATGCACGTCCTAGAGCACCCCCAAGACCCAGGATGTTGATCTTCTTTGACCCAACATAGATGATTCTTAATGATAGCACTACTAGACCCAGAATGCCTCCAGGTTGGCCTTGACATTACTTGATGGGCAGGCCATGATTAAGAGCCCATATGAGGATGGTATTCCATGAGATGACTAGCGAGGGCTTGTTGCAACTAATGGGACCCTAATGTTGGAGAGAGGAGTCCTTGCATTGACCATTGGAGACCAATGGAGATGACGTGATGACACCCCAGTTGGATTTGGGACCCTTGAGGATGATTTGAGGTGGAATTGAGAGAAACTCCTCAAATGATGGATGGTCCTAGCACACAGACACATTTTCAGCCTTCATCTCACGCTGACATGACATTTGGAGCCCAAAAAAGGCATGGCGTCAACATTTTTTAGGCTTATGCTTCACACGTTGTGAAAATTTCTAAATCTAATACATCAAAAACCCCTACTGCAATATCTAGTTTATAATCTTCTACTTGTTATTTACATTAACAAGTTATTTAATAATATAAACATCGAAATAAACACAATTGCAACCTTCACAAACCTACAGATCAGCAACTGAAATAAACTGAGGCAACACAAGGGACACCGTTATTTTTGGACAATCATCCCCGGAAAAACCCAATGCAGGAAAACCGGTGCAGCATATATGAGGGTTTTATTATTAAGCAGATTTCTGAATACAACTAGGGTGCCAGAAATGGCTCACCCTTCAGAGAATATCCTTGGCAGCAATACCTCTATCTGGAGACAAATATTCTGGCTGATCAGCAACCAGATGAACAATCCTTGTGCTGGACAGCAAAAGCTACTCCATGCACTCCTCTAGAACTGCGTCACCCTTTCTGGAACTACGTCACCTTCTCAGCTCTGTGTCAGCCAATCAGCGCTCAGTCTGTCCCACTAAATCACCTCAGTGAAGCCTCTGAAGCTTTTTGCGTCTTCTGCGTCAGCCACTACGGCCTCTGTGTCAACTTCCTGAGCCTGTGCGTCCTCTGCATTGGCCTCCTTAGCCTTTGCATCAACCCTTGCTACCTCTATGTCATCTCTCCTAGGCTCTGCGTTGCCTCTCTGATATGTATTTTTCGTCGCTTGCTGAAATGCCCCTCGCTACAACTAATCACTCACTCGATTTCCTCAGCAAACCCTGCCCTAGAAAATTGAATTCTTGATCTCTCTTGGTCTGTCTCCAATTAACCCTCAAGCCTGCGCTTATACTTTTCCTGTTGACGATTCAACGGTCGAGATTAAGTCCCTAATCAATGGCTAAGATTAGATCTGGCTTGATCCTCATCACTTAGAATTTTCTCACCCAGTTTATATTAATACACATTAACATTTTTATTTCTTAAGTTTAGACTTAGAAACCCATTAAAAATATTAATTATTTTAATATCTCTTCATCCAGGTGGAATTTCTCCAAACAATTTCTGGGTCTTGGAGATCTCATGTGCCTTAGCCTCTCCATCAATTTTTATAGCTAGAGCACATCTGATGCTACCAAAAATCAACACTCCCCCTTAGCGAGGAATGTGCTCTAGTAATGCTTCACCATACAAACATCACACTGATCTTCTGCATCAAAACCTGTGTTGATGCTGACCTGCTACATCACATCCACTGCACTGTTGCTCCTTGTACTATTGCCCATGACATTGCCACTACCACTGCTACATCTGTACTGCAGCTCCCTCTCAACATGTTGCGTCACGCTGCCCATAGCATTGCCATTGCTAGCTGCTGCACTGCAACTCAGTTACCAAGAAGTAAGTAACTGACTCCACCCAAACACTGACATCCCGGTGAGTCTGGAAGCCTCGTGATGCTGAAGCCACCTCTGCTGCTATCCTGTGCTCCCTCTGCTGCCACTGCACTGCTACAACCTCTTTTGTGCATCTTGCACTGCTGCAAACTTCAATGCACTGCTATAGACTTTTGCACTCATAAACTGTGTTGTCGCTCCATTACATCTTGCTCCACCCGACACCTGTCATCATGCTACTGTCGTTAAGGGCTTCCGTAGCCGAATGTGATCCAAGAGTTTGGGCACCTCACGGATCCTGCCCCTACATGTAGTCCTCTCGACTACAACTCTATGTCTCCCCACCTCTTCTCTAGAGTTGCATGAGCACTCGTGGCACAATCATCATCAGTCTCGACATCCTTCTTCGCCTTTGCTGGAGCTGCCTTTGAGTCGGAAGCTTCTCCCTTGCCTTTCTTCCTGGGGCACTGAGATGCATAATGTCCTAGCTCCCCACAGTTGAAGCACTTGACCTTGGAGATGTCCTTCCCTTTCCTCTTCCCTTGTTGTCCCGCAGATGCTAGGGTCGCATCCTCCTCCTCCTCTTTCTTGACTCAAACTCCCTTACCACTACTCCTCGTCTCGGTTAACCTCTTGATCTCTTCCAGTCGAAGAGCTGCCCACATCTCTTCTCAACTCGGGAGAATCGCTCTGCCAAAATGCTTTGGACAAACGTCTCCCAGTCCTTGGAGACTGCATTCAGAGCAGTCCTGAGCATAAACTCTGGATCCGCTGTAGACCCCACGAAAGTACGTTGGAAGCGAATTCCTTGCAACTTGAGGAGGAAGTGATCTATCTCCTCTCATTTTTGCATCTGATATGACCTCAACCGATTTTTCAATAACATATTACGCTGCATGGAAGAGCCCTGGTATAATGTGGTCAGCGCCACCCACATCTCCCTTGTTGTGTTATTCTCATTATGTGGTATGACATAATCTTTGACCCTGTCTAAGATCATGCATTTCGCCTTCGCCTCGGCCTCCTCATACTTCTCATTAGCATTCGGGTCAACTAGGACAGCTACAGTTTTCAAGGCATAGTCCTTGATACAATGTTTATCCAAGATTGCCAAGATCTTAGCCTTCCAGATGACAAAATTGGAAGTCTCGTCCAATCTGTCCTAATCCCTCAATCCGTTCACTGCCATCTCTGCTCCTCTTCTAAACTCCCTCTGAGTCTCGATTTCCCACCTGGAAATCGGCCAATTGTCGAATCACTCCTCTCCAATCCCCCTTTGCTGTTGCAACTCGGATCTGGATTTCTTGGCTAGAAATCTGTTGAGGTAGTGCTTCCCTCTACCTTGGTTTTGTCTCCTTAAACACTGTTCTACACAAACAGAAACAGCGTCCAACCAACTCCTTAGATCACAATCTGCAAAACTCCTTTAGCCCCGACCACTGAAGAATCTGAGCCCTTCTGGCTATGCACAATCACAGTGAGAGTTGGATCAGCTCCTCCTGGCCTCAGTTTCATTCATTCATGACTGAGAAAGATGACCAAGCACCGCATAGGCTTGATCTACCCCTCCTCTGCCTCTACGCTGGCTCTCCTCCTGGCTCAGAATGTTGACGCAGGCTCTGCATGAGTCTCTGCATCACCCTCTTTGCACTACATCACTCCTATTGCCTCTTCATCTCTGGAACAGCGCTGTCTCTCAGGACAGCTACTTCTCTGCTGCAAATCCTCAAATTTCTTCTGTTGGTGTCTCCAGTCCTCCTTGATCTGCAATCGCTCTGATACCATGTGAAAATTTTTTAATCTAATACATCAAAAACCCTACTGCAATATCTGGTTTATTATCTCCTACTTGTTATTTACATTAACTACTTATTTAATAATATAAGCATCGAAATAAACATAATTGCAACCTTCACAAACATACAGATCGACAACAGAAATAAATTGCGACAGCACAAGGGACACCGTTATTTTTGGACAATTGTCCCAGGAAAAACCCAATGCAGGAAAACCGGTGCATCATATATGAGGATTTTATTATTAAGCAGATTTATGAATACAACTAGGGTGCCAAAAGTGGCTCACGCTTTAGAGAATATCCTTGGTAGAAATACCTCTATCCGAAGACAGATATTCTGGCTTATTAGCAACTGGATGAAAAATCCCACAGTGACTCCAGTTGCTCCTTGTGCTGGACAGTGAAAGCTGCTCCACGCACTCCTCTGGAACTGCATCACCCTCTCAGCTCTGCGTCAACCAATCAGCTCTCAGTCTGTCCCACTGAATCACCTCAGCAAAGCCTCTGAAACTTTCTGCGTCAGCCACTACGGCCTCTACGTCAACTTCCTTAGCCTCTGCGTCCTCTACGCTAGCCTCCTTAGTTTCTACGTCAACCCTTGTTGCCTCTGCGTCAGCTCTCCTAGCCTCTGTACTGCCTCTTACAGCACTCTGCTGCCTCTCTGATATGTATTCTTTAGCTTGTTGTTGAATTGCCCTTCACTGCAACTAATCATTCACTCATTTTCCTCAACAAACCCTGCCCCAGAAAATCGAATTCTTGATCTCTCTTGATGTGTCTCCAACTGACCCTCAAGCCTCCTCTTATACTTTTCCTGTTGACAATTCAATGACCGAGATTAAGTCCCTAATCAACGACTAAGATTAGATCTGGCTTGATCCCCATCACTTAGAACTTTCTCACCCATTTTATATTAATACACATTAATATTCTTATTTTCCTAAGTTTAGACTTAGGAACCCATTAAACATATTAATTATTTTAATATCTCTTCATCCAGGTGGAATTTCTCCAAACGATTTCTAGGACTTAGAGATCTCATGTGCCTTAGCCTCTCCACCAATTTTCATGGCTAGAGCACATCCGATGCTACCAAAAATCAACACACGTGTGGATCATTTATGGCATATTTTAGCATTAAGCTAGTGGTTTGGCTTGTAACCCAAGGCTTACTTGTTGTCAAACTTGTTTTAAGGGCTTCTTAGGCTAATATTGGTTGGGGTAGACCTCATATAAATATTTGTCACCTCACATTTGATTCTCATCATCACTTGTGGACTATTTCAGCCTCCCTAGAGGATTTTGGCCTAGTTGTTGTAGCTTTGTATTCTTATGGAGATGTGATCTTTGTGTATAACTTTGCTTTTGGAGACTAGCTCTTGTTGCAGAGGCATCACTTTGGGATAATAAAGGACTTGTTCATGCATATCCTGTGAGTATCTTTATTGTTGGTTATCTTTTTTATGGTTATTGCATGGAATAATTTCTGCTCGGGTTTCTACGTTCTTGTTAAATTGAATATATTTCTATGGAATCTTGGTAAAGTATTGTATGTTTTAGCTGGAGAATGTATGAGATCCCTTGAGGACCTTCAAGTAAGCTTTCCTCATGATTGTATCCCCTCATAAATCAATAACTCCTTTTCTTTCCCTTACTCCCTTATACAGTTTAATATCTCCATAAGTAGATTTCCCTTAGACTCCAGCACCGAAGGAACAAGCACTGGCTTCCACATAGGTGATCATACTTCATTGAAAATCCTTTTAAACCTATTTCTCTCTCTTTCTTACATTTTCGGTCATCCAAGGCAAGCCACTAGGCTAGGACATAAGGTTGAATTCACCTATGAGGAGTGCGTTGGTTTGTTGTGAGGTCGTACACATAGACTAAGTCTCATTGCATCAAAATCAAGCCTTTTCCACAGATAAATTTTCCTCCTTAGAGCTTATGTCACAAGTCCTAGGTAACTTTGCCCTAGGAAACCTTAAATCAACAACAAGGCTTCAACTTAGGGCTTGTCGAAGGCTTGTGTCTCCTTTGCTGATCATATCAACTTTTCACAAGCCTTTTCTTGGTCTTATGCACATTGGTAAGCCATTATCATTGAGTATCCTTAAACCCTGGGTCATAAGTGCCTTTGATAGGCCTCCTCAAGAGTACGCTATTCCTTGTCCCATTGGATTAAGCCTTGTACCTAGTTTGAGTGCCCTTCTTCAGCTTATCCATCTATCACCTCGAAGAATATCCTTAGAATACCTATTAGGTGACTTATACCGAGAAGCCTCCTTTGTGGTGAAAATCCACTAAAGAGCAAGAGGTGGAGTGTTGTGGTGACAATGGACCTCCACCTCATTGTTGTCCCTTGGTCTAGTTCTTGTCTTGTGAGCCCTCTCACAAGAACTGCTAGATTTTGGGGCAACATCTTCTGGCACCATTATCGAGGAGGATTTGATTCAACCTCCTTGTTATTTGAAGATTACGCTCCATTCCCCATAGAAGAGAATATTTAAGACGAAAAAATAGCTCCAATCAAAACCCCTGATAGTTCTTCTGATGATACAAATGAAAATTTGGTTTGATCGACACAAAGAAACCCACCTTCAATCAAATAGGGCAATGGAGTCAATAAGACGAGGTTTATGGAAGAGAACCTTGGATGGAGAAGGAGGAGAAAGAATTTGCCTTACTCCCAAATCCTAGCAACTTTTGATTCAAGGAGATTTAAGGTCAAAGGATGCAATCTAGTTCATTTGACGAATACTTGATGACACAATTTGCATAACAAGAAACAATAGTTCATAAAAGATATTACAATTCTTAATGTGACACAAGAGAAACCCTAATTATAGGAACTAATGAAAAATGGAAGATAAGATGAGATAATTTTATTAATGTCCAATGAATGACCATAAATAGGTCAATGGGATAGAAGGATACAGCCAGTACGAGTACAAAGTGGGAGTGCAAACACAACTCATAGAAGATGCCAAAGTTAAATCTATGATAAAATGAAGTAAAGAAGGATACAATAATAGGACAGCCTCATAAACATGTAGATAACTGGATCATGTAGAAGGCTAATCAAATAAGTCTAGGGATGGAGATCAATGACGTTAAGAGTGCCTGAGCCTGATAGTCGATGGTGAGGGGGGCAACAGTAGCTCACTATCAGAGTCTTTTAAATACTCCTAAGATTTGAGGCCAAAGAAAAGAAGCTTTGGATAAGTCTTTCATTGTTCCGTTGGGGCTAGGGAGGAACCAGTCGAGTTGGGAAGGGGGCTTGTTTGCGAACCATCTGGTACTAAACCCTCTGATGCTCTGTGGGTGAGTGAATTGATGTGTTGTTTGGGTGTGAAGAAAAATAGCATTAAACTTGCACCATCTAAGCAAGCATCATTTTATCAATCCAAAGAAAGTCTCCATTCAAAACATATCCTCCCCAAGACAATTCACATGCGTTAAAATTGCACCATCAAAGTAGTGTTGTGAGCTTTACTGGGAAAACACAGAAAATCACTCAGGCTTAATCTACAAAGGAGAGCAGACTTATCCAAAGCAACAGGCCAGATCAAGGTGCCAACTCCCTCTAAGTCGAATGATCCTTTTGGTTGATTTAATCCATAATAAGATATAAAAACTTTCATATTACAGATCTGCACTCTTGAAGATATGGCAGTCAATAAACGGAACAGCCTAGGCTCTAGAGTGTTTGGATTCCTTTACACAGGACTTCATAATAGGTCTCTTCACATTGCACACAGGAAACGACCCATTCAAATGCCTGTAACTAATCGGCTTTCTTAATGAGGAGCTCAAAATCTCACAGTAGCAGGAACAGGTAGAAAATTACATTCAGGTCAGCGTATATTCTTATCTAACTGATTAGATGCTTCAATGTTGCTGTCCAATAATGTGAGCAGGGTAATGATCCATTATTCTAGGCTTTCTTCAGATAACGGTTCCTCAATGCTCTTTATGACAGAGGATTGAGAAAATTGGGCTAGAAATCTTCTTCTAACAGTTTTTCAAGGGTGAATCCCATTAAAATGAAGGAGCTCCAATATCTGATGACAATCAAGCTGACTTGTTAGGGTATCGAGTCCTAAGGTTCCAAGAAGATCATTGGCTTATCAGTGTGACTGCTCTGACATGTATAGATAAGGCTTTGAAGAGTTCTTCAACATAAGTGTCAGCGACTTGACACACTGCCACAGGGACTGTCCCAAGGTCGGCTTTATGGATGGCACAGTCTACTTGAATTGAGTGAGTATATAATCCATGAGACTTGGACTTGGTCTCCTCACTGATATAAGGTGCAGATTAAAATAGATAATATTCAGCATTCTTCATAGTGATACTCTTTATAGATGTTCCTTATTATACCAGTACCCAGAATTTGATGGATACATCTCTAAAAGAATGAGATTTGAGATTAGATCCTTTTAAGCGATAATATGACGCTATATGTTGTCGCACAGATTGTCTGGGCAGCATGACAATGCTTAGACCGGGGGTTGTCACCCTGATCCCTGATCTCTCCGTTTAAACCGTCTCCCAAGGCTAAGGAGGGTAGACTCTATGGGATAAAAGAAGACCAACTATGGACTCGCTGGATTGGGAGACACAGCAAGGCAATTTAGCGCCTGATTGATTTTAGAAATTAATGTACCAGTGCCTTATGGAGTTAATGATTAAATGATTATTTATTAAATATTGCAGAAATATGAACCTTGTAAAACAATCATCTATCATCAAATATCCCAAACAATACAAGCGATTCAATAAACTTACAACACTTTAATAATGATCCAGCAATTAAATTTCTAAAGAATGAATGCTTTAAACAACCATACAATTTAAATGCGAACCAATTATCACTTTCATACTGTTGACTTTTAAATAAACATTTAAGTGCATTTAACTATAGAAAAGTGGAACATAGATACCACAAAAGACACCAGAAAATGAATTTTCAATTTTTAGTTAAGCTTTTCAATTTTTTTATTTTTTATTTATATATTTTTTTATAAAATTCTGAGTTTAAATAAAACAAAGCTAAAATCTAAATAAATAAAATTTAAATCTAAATGAAAATAAAAAATCTAAACTATAAAACAAAATTCTAAATAAAAGCCTAAGGATTAACTTTTTATGCTTTTGGGATTTTTTATTTTTTTTATATTTTTGATATTATTTTTTAAAATCAAAATTTAAATAAAACAAAAATAAACTTAAATAAATCTAAATATTACAAAACAAAAACCAAAAAAAAAAAAAAAAAAAAAAATTCTAAAACTTAAACCTTTTAGGATTTCATTAATTTTTATCTTTTTTTATTATTTCATTTTTTTAAATGAAAATAGGAATTAAATGAAAATTACATAAAGAAACCAACACAAAGAGTATATACCCCCCATAAATAACAATAATGTTGAAATAATATCAACATTATTCAATATTTATTTATTTTAATGAGAATAGAATTAAATGAAAATTACTTAAATAAACCAATACAAAGAGTATATACCCCCCCATAATACCAATAAAATACAATAACAATAATGTTGAAATAATATCAACATTATTCAATATTATTTATTTTAATGAGAACAGGAATTAAATGAAAATTACATAAATAAACCAATACAAAGAGTATATACCCCCCATAATATCAATAAAATACAATAACAATGATGTTGAAATAATATCAATAAAATACAATAACAATAATGTTAATGAAAGGTCAAAGGCCACACTCCCCTTCACCTTGTGACTAGTCAATGTATATTTATACACCATCACAAGGCTCATTGTAAGCATTCATTCACCTCAGTCATTTATTACTAAATATTCTATTAAATATTTGTATAATTAATCTAGTGGTTAATTATACAAATTGTAGCAGAACAATCCCCCCTTTTGTTAATTATGAATTTTAATTAAATCATAAAAAATCTCCCCTCAACTAGTTATTACACCTTGGTTGATTGCAAATAAGGTGTTGGTGAGCCCTTTAGGTACTATATAAAGGGCTCAAGAACTAGTTGAGGCTGTAACAACATCTCATTCGACCGACCGGGCTGACCCATCCATTGGCAACTATCGCACCCTCGAACATATTTCCTTGCATCACAAAAAATAGAGGCCCAATAGTACCCCATATACAACACCTTATGACTTGTCCGCTTGTCCACAAAATGCCCCCCACAAGGGCCATTGTGGGCAAATTTTAGAACATCATAGATGTCATCCTTACCTACACAACACCAAATTTGTTGATCAAGTTAGGTATAGAAGAGTTATTCTTCTATCCATGGGTAATGGGCACTACAATGGATGATTTTTTGTTGCTCTCTATATGGAAAATGATGAGGTACTTTTCCTATAGCAATATAGTTAGCAATATTCGCATACCAGATAGTAGGAGTAGAAATTGGAAAAAAATGTAGCAAAAAGAGAAAGGGTTTCTTATTAGTATATACCCCCCTATTTTGAATGCCTCCTTAGGTGTCATCTTGGCCAGTGCTTTATGTGAAACCCTGTTCTGTATGTAAACTGCTATACTGAATGCCTCTGCCCATAGCTAGTGGGGCAAATCCTAGTCGTACAACATAGCTCTCAGTGCCTCCGAAATAGAATGATCAACACAAAGAGTAGGTGTAATATATTGTTGATCATTCAATATATATATTACACAACTTGATGGGGTCAGATATAAGGAAAAAATATGGCACTTACAATCAATAATGCATTGGTGAGAGTGATAGATGACCTACCCAATGAGTAGATTAATGTATACAAAACCTCAGATAACTATTAAAAATACTAAATTGAAATCCCTCTTTCTGTAAATTGTAATCTTGTTAGGGTTTACTTTTAATTTTAATTTTTTTTATTATTTCATTTTTTTATGAGATTTTGATTTATTTTGAAATCAAAACAGGACTAAACTTAAACCTAAGCTAAATAAAAGTAAATAATAAAAAAGGGGTGAGAAAATCTTAAGTCCTAACTAGGGCTTGTTAGAAGCTTTAAGCTAGAGTTTGTAATAATAATATCAATAAAATACAATTACAATAATGTTAATGAAAGGTCAAAGACTACACTCCCCTTCACCTTGTGACTAGTCAATGTATATTTATACACCATCACAAGGCTCATTGTAAGCATTCATTCACCTCAGTCATTTATTACTAAATATTCTATTAAATATTTGTATAATTAATCTAGTGGTTAATTATACAAATTGTAGCAGAACAATCTCCCCCTTTGTTAATTATGAATTTTAATTAAATCATAAAAAATCCCCCCTCAACTAGTTATTACACCTTGGTTGA
The DNA here is from genome assembly GCA_000404065.3 of Pinus taeda. Lineage (NCBI taxonomy): Eukaryota > Viridiplantae > Streptophyta > Pinopsida > Pinales > Pinaceae > Pinus > Pinus taeda. The sequence goes on from APFE030425057.1 coordinate 51,540, forward strand.
TTGCAAATAAGGTGTTGGTGAGCCCTTTAGGTACTATATAAAGGGCTCAAGAACTAGTTGAGGTTGTAACAACATCTCATCCGACCGACCAGGCTGACCCATCCATTGGCAACTATCGCACCCTCGAACATATTTCCTTGCATCACAAAAAATAGAGGCCCAATAGTACCCCATCTGCAACACCTTATGACATGTCTGCTTGTCCGCAAAATGCCCCCCACAAGGGCCATTGTGGGCAACTTTTAATTTTAATTTTTTTTTATTGTTTCATTTTTTTATGAGATTTTGATTTATTTTGAAATCAAAACAGGACTAAACTTAAACCTAAGCTAAATAAAAGTAAATAATAAAAAAGGGGTGAGAAAATCTTAAGTCCTAACTATATCCTAGCTATATATTAACCAACGCATTTAATCAAAACAAAGCTAAATGCAGAACCCTAGCCCGTCATATACAAAGATCGAAATATGTTCTTATTGTCTCTGCAGGTTTGTGACAACGGAGATTTCTCAAGCTTGGAAGCGAGATTGCAGGTTCGATGGAGCTGGCAGCTTGGAGGGACTGTGAAGTGGGCAAGAGTAGCATGAATGAGCAGAGAAGGAGAAAAACGATGCGCACTTAATAGCAGTGATGGAGATGTGAGAAGAGCTGTATGCAGGTTTTGCATGATAAGAACAGGCAGTAAGGAGCAGAAATGAGATTTCGCATGGCTGCGTGGGAGCCAAGGGAGCTGCATGGGGCATAAGGAATGTGTGGAGACTCTTTGCAGGTGTGTGGATGAAGCAGCGATAGAGGAAGGGCCGTGTGAATGGAAAAAATTGCGTGAAGGAAGGAAAGGGACCACGCAGTGAGAAGAGGCAATGTATATGGACGGAGGGAACTAAGTTGCGTGTGAGGGACAGGCTGACAAAGATGAGATGGTGCAGTGGAGAAGATTGCAGATTGAGAAAAACGCTGGTTGGGTAACGTTGGGGAAAACAACGATAGAAGGAAGGCAAGGGAGCACGCAGGAGGGAATCACGCAAGAGGCTAGGCAAATGGAGTGTTGTAGCAGCGTGAGAAAAGAACTGAGATGTGGTTACGTGGAATGGAACAGCAAAAGTGAGGCTGCCAAAGAGCTTGCTAAGCAATCACAAATTACTAAAAAAAAATCGAAAAAATTCATGTAACAAAGATGCCCTGGAAATCCTTGGATTTCTCCAGAAAACTTAAAACAAATTTTAAATCCTGTGAACCCTTATTAAAAATTTTCCAGATTTTCAAACCTTTGAACAATAGAGACATACACCTGCAAAAACCGGTTCTGAAGCAAATATTCCTACTAGAGTTGATCCTAAGGCCAGATCTTACCCTCCAGGGCCTAGATCTGTCTTCGGACAAAATGTCTTCTTCTGACCTGCAACTTGCAAAAACCGAACACCCAAAAGTAAAATGTGCAAGAAACAAAATTAAAAACACTAAAACCATCTAAATAATTACAGCATTCACAGTTTAGAGACTCTAAAAAGGCAGATTTGTCAGTATGCCACAGAAATATTTTTTTAAATTTTAAATTTAAGGTGAGGTGCTTCAGAAAACCCTTCATACATTCACAAGAAAATTTTCAAATCATAAGCCTGGGATCAAAACTGGTTGGGCTCTTCAGAAAATGCAATCCGGGAGTTGGCTAGTTAAGCCGAGAACTTCCCCAACACCCGATAAATTTCGAAATCTAAATTTTCCTACAGAACTTACTTCAACCATTAACCAAGAGGGAGAAAACAATACTCAAATCCAAATCTAATGGAGATACTTGCCATTATATTCAAAAATTTAACTATTTTTCAAACCCTAACAACTAAACAAGATACCTGTGTTTAAAATCACTCTTCATAAAGCTATCATCAATGGCTGAAAATAAAATCATGCACAGAAACAAAATATCTTACAACATTTCCAAAAAAGTAACACCAACAAGATTTCAACCCCAAAGTCTTTCTTTATTGCACAAGAAAAAGATTACAAGAGAGCTTTCTTCAGCACAAAACTCACAAATCGAATGATCTCAAATGACCCCCAAGACCCTATTTAAAGGAAAAATTCCCAACGGCTAGTTCAAGTGATCCATGTCAAACTAATCTCGACCGTTGATGAGCATCAAAATCCCTTTTAATTTCATCAATCGAAATTTTAAATGCATTTTAATATATTAAAAAAATTAAAACTTTGCATTTATTTTCTCAAAACTTTGACTTATTATTATTTTATTAATTTTTTAATTTTTTTTAAGTTTTTTTTATTTTATTTTATTTTTTATTTTTTTATTAGACCCTCGAACTTAGCCTTTGAAAAAATCAAATAGGACCTAATACTTATGAGGGGATAAAAAAGTTTCTAACCCGCAAGACACTTTATATCATGACTTTTACAATTTTACATCTCAAGGGGGGAAAACCCATTTGACATAGACCCTCATAGACCACCCAGCTCTGCGACACAAATATAATCTAGCAGATCAAGCAATTTGTAATAACCTAACCAAATAATTAGGATTATTTCCAAATTACTTTTACATAGACTCGAAGCACACTAGGATTCCCCTAAGATTCTAATGACAAAATACATTCCAACTTTGGGGTTAGGTTGAAGGAAAACTTTGCTGACCATGGGTCGGTGAGACAAAAAACCTCCCGGAACGTAGATCATCACTAAAAAATTAGGTTTACCTAAGAAATTATTTACGTGACATGGATCTGCTAAGATTATTTACAATTTACACATGCAGACTTGGTTTACAACATAATATAATCGAGCTGATGATGACAGTCGAATGGCACGAACATGTCGATTAAGCGCTATCCCTTTTGCGAAAAAAGGGGGTGTACTGCTATGGATAGTTGACACATAGTGGTCAACATCTGGCTCTACTTGGGGACACGTTGCTGAATTGTAGGAATGCGAGAATCCAAAATCTGCATCCATGCAACACACAACAAAATATAAGTAGCGCCCATCCCAAAATCATCATATAAGATTAAGTACATGAAAGATATAAGCTCTTCATTTATTAACTATCTAGTAACATGAAAAGTAAATCTAATCCTAAACAGAAATGAAAATGCTGAAAAAAGGAGTAGGGTTAGAAATACAAAGGATGCCCCATGGCATCAGATGTGTTCACTATAGTGTACACTGAGCATTTGCCTGCTTTTAGGCAAATCTGTCAGCTGCTTCTCGGATGTGCCATGTCCAATTCTACATACGGTAGGAATTTTTCCTATTTGAAAATCAAGTTGCTCGCGGCCATCTAATGCATCAAACCTTCTTCTCGTTCTCTTTCTTTTGCATTTTTCTTTCATGGCAGGTCGTATCACTGATGATGTAGAACATTCTGCTTCAAAACCCTTAGATGAAGTATTTAAGATATGTGTGACATGTCTTTCTTTATTTTGCATTTGATCTTTTATCATTTTTAATTTTGTCTGGATCACCTTCAATTAACCACTTTTCAATTGAACCAATGACCTCCTCATAATAAGATGGAGCTTGTTGCAGCAAATAAGGAGGCTTCTAATCTGTCGATGTTTCCTGGTTTCTTTCATCCTCTGACCGCTATTGAAATTTCTGTACCTATATTGTAATGGCATCCATCTGGCTAGAGTGTTCAACTTCATAGTACTGATCTCCCTAGCATGGTCTTCTTCCATGGTCAATAACTTATTCTGAAGACATATTTGATTAGCTTCCATGGTCGTCATATTTTCCTCTAAGCCTGATAGCTTGCTTTGGATAAAATTAATTCCCTGTCATGATTAGTTTTCATGGTCTCAATTTCCTTACCATGCTGACTTTGCATGTCGGTTACATGATTAGAGTATTTAATTTTCATGATTTCCATCTCCTTATCACGTTTTTCCAAGTGGGTGCATAAAGTTCTCATATCATTGGCGTAATTAGCTTGATTGATCTCCATATTTTTTACCAGCCACATTAGTTCTTCTATAATTTGCTTCTAATTTTCCCTTGCATTATCGACACTGATTTTACAATTTGTCCCTACTTTTCCACTATCATGGATTTGATCTACAATGGTACAGGTGGATGTCACATTCTGATATGAAGAATTGTCTTGAAATCTTTCATCGACAGCTGGACCTTTCATAAGATTACTTTCATTCTGTTGCACAATTTTAGGGGCACAAGGCGAGCTACCTTGATAACCATATCTATCTTTAAAAGCTTTGACAATGTCTTGTAAAGAAGTGAAAGAATCTTCAGGACAATCATTAAACCAATTCAAAGCATCACCCTTTAAAGAAAGGACAAATAGACGCATTTTGACATCTTCATGATCATACTAAGGAGATCTACAATATATGATCATTATACAAGTAAACCTGCCTAAATGCTTTCTAACAGCGACTGAATCACTACCTGAGAACAAAGGTAATTTAGAAATGGCCACTTCTGGAACATCATGGAGAACATCAGTGAAATGACATGGGTTAAACGAATAATCCATGATGAATAACGAGGGACCAAATGGATGATAGAGAGAGATCCTTATTCAAGAAAATCAAGAGATGAAAGAAATGGAGTTGCCACTTGAACATGAATCTAACTCTAGGATCCAAAAAGCAACAAACAAGCAGATATGAGGGAGGCTTCTTGTCTGGAAACAAATAAATGAAAAGAACTGGAGTCGCCACCCAAACAAGAAACGAACTGAAGAGTAGGTGCTGAAGGTACGATTAAACAATATGACGAAAGATAAAGTGATGAAAAGATCAAATGATGCCAAAGAATGTTAGCCGTTTGATAGGCTAATTAATGATGGAAAAGATGAGATGATGCCAAAAAATGTTGACTTTGCCGGCTCAAATGAATGATAGAAAGATAAATGATGAAAAGTCGTATAAACCAAGGATAGAAAAAACTCTATCCTCGGCAATGGCGCCAAAAAATGTTGTCGCACAGATTGTCCGGGCAACGTGACAACGCTCAAACCGGGAGTTGTCACCCTAATCTCTGATCTTTCCATTTAAGCCGTCTCCCAAGGCTAAGGGGGGAAGACCCTATGGGATAAAGGAAGACCAATTGTGGACCAGTTGAGTTGGGAGACACAGCGAGGCAATTTAGCACCTGCTTGATTTTAGAAATTAATTTACCAATGCCTTATGGAGTTAATGATTAAATGATTATTTATTAAATGTTGCAGAAATATGAACCTTGTAAAACAATCATTTATCATCAAATATCCGAAGCAATACAATTTATTCAATAAACTCACAACGCTTTAATAATGATCCAGCAATTAAATTTCTAAAGATTGAATGCTTTAAACAACCATACAATTTAAATGCTAACCAAGTACCACTTTCATATAGCTGACTTTTAAATAAACATTTAAGTGCATTTAACTATAGAGAAGTGAAACATAGATACCACAAAAGACACCAAAAAATGAATTTTCAATTTTTAGTTAAACTTTTCAAAAAAAAAAAAAATTATTATATATTTTTTATAAAATTCAGAGTTTAAAATAAAACAAACTGAAATTTAAATTAGTAAAATTTAAATGAAAATAAAAAATCTAAACTATAAAACAAAATTCTAAATAAAAGACTAAGGATTAACTTTTTATGCTTTTGGGAATTTTTTATTTTTTTATATTTTTTGATATTATTTTTAAAATCAAAATTTAAATAAAACAAAAATAAACTTAAATAAGTCTAATATCAAAACCAAAAAGGAAACAAAAAAAAATTAAAATCTAAAACTTGAACCTTTTAGGATTTTTTTAATTTTTTTTTTATTATTTTTATTCGACCCTCGAACTTAGCCTTTGGAAAGATCACCTAGGACCTAATACTTATGAAGGGATAAAACATTTTCTAACCCTCAAGACTCTTTATATCATGACTTTTACAATTTTTCAAGGGGGGGAAACCCATTTGACATAGACCCTCATAGACCACCCAACTCTGTGACACAAATATAATCTAGCAGGTCAAGCAATTGGTAATAACCTAACCAGATAATTAGGATTATTTCCAAATTACTTTTACATAGACTCGAAGCACACTAGGATTCCCCTAAGATTCTAATGACAAAATCCATTCTGACTTTGGGGTTAGGTTGAAGGAAAACTCTACCGGCCATGGGTCGATGAGACAAAAAACCTTCCGAAACATAGATCATCACTAGAAAAATTAAGTTTACCTAGGCAATTATTTACATGACATGGATCTGCTAAAATTATTTACAATTTAGACATGCAGACTGGGTTTACAACATAATATGATCGGACTAATGATGACAGTCGAATGGCACGAACATGTCGATTAAGCACTATCCCTTTTGCGAAAAAAGGGGGTGTACTGCTATGGGTAGTTGACACATAGTGGTCAACACTGTCATTTATCGAGTTGTTGCAGCAACGTTATTGAGCCACGCCAGAGAGCGAGCATCACAGTGAGTTGCTTGCCAGAGAGTGATTTATACTAGAAAGCAGAGCATCGAAATCAAATTATGAACTATAGAGTAAACCATACATCATATTGAAGTACCCAAGATTGTACCAATTACTGATACATGGATGCCAAAAATATATGAAAAGTGTAAATATCAACCACCACATATTGTAGTGAAACATACATATTGCAAACCACACCATCGATGACTGCAGATTGTGACCATATATCATACCTCGAGAGATTAAGAAAAAGTTCAAATACCATAACACTATAGAACGACCATACGATTGTAATGCCTTAGATGATACAACGAGGCCATCATACATGTAGTGTAGAGACATATTATAGAGTGATGTCGAGATCAACCATATAATGCCTTGGAGACATCAAGACCATGTATAAATCATCATATATATATACTGTCTTAAGATCAGATATATTGTTCTGCAGTGATGATGCCATACACATATTGTACTATATATACAAACCTGTAGCATTATCTGGGACCAACATAAACATAGATACCACTATCCAAAATCATGCATATAGAGATTGTTGTGAAAGATCATGAGTATCTATAAGTGCCGAGACCCATCTATACAAAGACTCGTCTATATAAAGACACTCAAGTGATGATAAAAAGAGCGTGACCATACATAATCCACTGAGCATGAGTATCTTATAATTGACGAATCCATATAATGCGAAAATTTCATTATCCAACAGAGATTTACGACCATGAGGCCATAACAGAGATATCATAGTCAAGTGAAGGTAAGACCATGTGCTACGCGTAGTTAACGGTCCATGCCATAAGAGATTAATAAAGTCTGCCACGCGAAGATTGTTGAAAATAATGCTGAGAGGGGGGGTGAATCAGTGTTAGCAAATCAATAACTTTTTCATTTCCATAATCAGATTCATATACGCTACTTCAGTTAAGGGAACTCGCGTATACACGCAACTATTTTTAATGCAACTAGTGTATATCCAACAAACTTATGATTCAGTTAACTCATCATATGTTGATCTTTAATCAGTGCATCAAAACTTCATTAACCATATAAACAGTAACCAGGTGTAGTAAAAACAGAACAGATCATCACACATAAGAAACACACATGAACACCATGATATAAGGTGGAAACCCAATACGAGACAAAAACCACCTGTTGTCGTCTTCCTTTAATATAAGAAAAACCTATTTACAATCTTGCACTGGCGCAGACTCATACGAGTACGCAGGCACCCACTGTAGAAGGCTACAACCTTCTCTCGTTCTCTAACTTCTACTGGAAGGGAGCTACAAACCCCTGGCTCTTGTACTAGCCGATATGTTTACTAGTACATAGGCACCGGCCTACTGAAGGCTACAACCTTCACTCATTTTCCAGTTGCTACTGGAAGGGAGCTCCAACCCCCTGGCTCTTGTACTGGCCGATATGTTTACCAGTATGTAGGCGCCAGCCTACCGAAGGCTACAACCTTCTCTCTTCCTCCAGAGACCACGTTTCATAAATTTTTCAAACTGGATACTCCTGGAACACCACCATAATCTGAAGGCCATGTTTCATCCCAATTTCATACTAGAGCCATCAACAACATTGAAGCACAAAATCAATTACCACTGCAATACAACCATCAACTATATCTTCATCTTCAATCTCTGAATCACCCACAACTGAATCACTAAAGCCCTGTCATCAAAACACAGTCACCAGAACATAGAGCAAAACCCAGAACTCTGTAGCAACAACCAGATCCAACTGCAACTTCAAATATCATACTTCATACTGTATACGCGACTCTGATGAGCCAAACCTGTGTGTATACGCGCTTTTACCAAGGCGAACCCGCGTACAGATCTGCAGATATTTACTCATAACTTTGCAGTTATGCCAGACATCAGTCACACCCAGATCATAACATTTATACAATAAAATATGTGTCAGTAATTCAGATCTAGTCTATCCATGATCAAAACACATAAAGATAATACATTCCAAGCCTTAAGATCCCAATCCATCATCATCCACATAGGTGCATCCTTGGTTCAGATCAAGCAAAGCATCACAAAACCATAACCTGCATACTGGATCTCACACTTTATTAGACATTCAATACTTGCACCTCTTGCACACCTTGGCCTAATGATCTTCTCCTCCTTATATAGTTTTAGGCTTCTCTCAATACCATGGACCAAAACCACTTAGGACCAATACCTTGAACCCAATACCTAGGGTCAATATCTCAGACCAAATACCTTGGACCAATACCATCGATCAAAATACCATGAACCAAATACCACGGACCAAAACTTAGTTTTCCAACATGTACGCGCCTTTCCTTCTGTGAAAGTGTGTGTGCACGTTATACGCTCCTTTTGATCTGTTAACCCACGTGTATACGCTCCTTTGTCACGATGAACCTGCGTATACCTCTCTCTGATCATTAATTCCTTGCTATTGACCTACTGCACTATGATCTATCCTCGGAGTGAGTTGCCATCAAGAACAATACATATATCATATTTGTATCATAATGCTAACAATCTCCTCCTTTGGACTTGATAGCAACAACCACACCAAGTCACTCTCCCCCTTTGACATCAAAGGCAAAGGGTGAACCAAGATATTCTCTCCCTTTGATATTCATTATGTTATCCATACTCCTCCTGAATACATGCTGAAATCTCTTATTGAGCTCCCCCTTTGTACATGCTAAGATGTACCAATCCATCCATGCTCCCCCTGAGCACATGCAAAATATGCAAAAATATTTTTCAAAAGAATAACATGAATCTACAACTCAACTAAGTGAGTATGATCTTCCTATCACCAATGACTCATACATACATCAATCTCCCAACCAAGTGGGGATACACCAATTGTTTATACATGACCTTTACATCAAATGATATATACGACTCTTATAACAAAGTCTAGCAATCTAAACAAGACCATGATAGTCATCAACAACTATCATACACCATATATGATCTGCACCATAAGCATCTGTCCACAACATCCAGCCCTGTAACCTGTAATACCATTCTCTTGGCCAACCAACAACAATATGCCACTTAAGTGATCATCCATGAATCTGATTTGAATACCAACAATGTGACCCCAAGTATCATCTGAGATAGCAAGATGTATCATTTAACCACATAAGCATTATCACCAAAGACTTCCAACCATAATACCAACAATTCATTATTCGAAACATATGCTCCCCCTAAACCTGTTCCATCTGTCCATTGCCAGATCTGATCATGCATATATCAGCAAGAAGTATCAAGGCATCATCATCAATCAGATATACATCAAGTTAACTTGTGAGGATCAAAAGCACTTCTAAATAACATCTTATGAGTACCAACACATTTTGACACATCATCAGCAGATTGTAACCATCATTAAACAGAGCAAATATTTTACTAAATCATATCAGACCCCTTTTCCTGAGTCTGTCCCACCGCTTTTCTTCAAACTAACATATATGCAACTGTGCAGCTTCGAACTCACATATACACGCAACTTGTCTTCATGAAACTTGCGTATGAGATTTAGAACACTAAGGTTCCACACTTTTAGCTCCCTCTGAGTCTGTCATGTCTATATACTATGCTATGCCACATCTTTGTGACTGTACTTCCTTTTTCTTCCATATCTTCAACTGTGATGATGTTTTCTCCTTTTGGTATGGTGCCCAAAATCTTCTATTGCATTTCTTTGCTATATGTCCAAACTTGTCACAAGCATAACATCTTACATGTTTCATATTCCTTCTATAGCAGTCAATGGCTTTGTGACCAAACATATTGCAAGCAAAACAATATCCCTTAAAGTACCTGGAACATGATGATCTTTCTGTGTGATGGTCTTGAACCATTCTACTTCTGCATCTCGTTGCAACATGTCCAACATTATGACATACATAACACTCAACATTATTCATCTGAGAAAATAACCAACTATCACTTTCATAGTTTGGAGTAAAAGATTTTCTTTGACGGATTTCTTTCCTTGGTTGTTGACGTGGTTGACCTCTCATCTCCTTGTTGAACATTTCAGATTTTGCATTAGAGTTCCTTGCCTCACCTTGTGAGCTAGATTCACCTTCAACAGATTCATAAAAACCAAGACCAATTTTGATCGCAGGTGACCTTTGACTACTAAGAATATCATCCAAATTCTTAGTACTGTCTTGAAATTGTAATAGTTTATCCTTTTCTTCTAATTTACCTTTCAAGATATTTACCTCAACTTGATGTTGTTCTTCCTTTTCCAGATATTGCTTCTTCAAGGTTCCTTCAGACTTTCTTCCTTCTTCCACTTGTTGCCTTAGTTTGAGAATCTCATTTTCTTGTTCTTCATTCTGCTCCTGCAGCATTTGACGTACTATGAAGGCACACTCCAGCTGAGCTTTTAATCTGGTAACTTCTTCTTTGAGAGCACTCTCCCTTTTGTTAAATAGATCTTGTTGATCTATGATTTTATCTGATGCTTCATTTGCTTGTTCATCTTCAATCTGAGGTGATTCAGAATTTGAATACTTGCTTCCACTTAACGGTGGCCTGTCACTGTTCCTTTGAACTGTCTTCTTCTTCTGACGCGCTTTCTTTCCCATTGTTCTACAGATCTCCTTCAAGCGATCAAGCTTCTACCAAAGGACCTACTCTGATACCAATTGTTGGAAATAATACTGAGACGGGGGGGTGAATCAGTATTAGCAAATCAATAACTTTTTCATTTCCATAATCAGATTCATATACGCTACTTCAGTTAAGGGAACTCATGTGTACACGCAACTGTGTTTAATGCAACTAGCGTATATCCATCAAACTTATGATTCAGTTAATTCATCATATGTTGATCTTTAATCAGTGCATCAAAACTTCATTAACCATATAAACAGTAACCAAATGCAGTAAAAACAGAACAGATCATCACACATAAGAAACACACATGAACACCATGATATAAGGTGGAAACCCAATGCGGGACAAAAACCACCTGCTGTCGTCTTCTTTTAATATAAGAAAAACTTGTTTACAATCTTGTACTGGCGCAGACTCATACCAGTATGCAGGGACCCACCTGCAAAAGGCTACAACCTTCTCTCATTCTCTAGCTTCTACTGGAAGGGAGCTACAACCCCTTGGCTCTTACACTAGCCGATATGTTTACTAGTATGTAAGCGTCGGCCTACTGAGGGCTACAACCTTCGCTCGTTTTCCAGCTGCTACTGGAAGGGAGCTCCAACCCCCTGGCTCTTGTACTCGCCGATATGTTTACCAGTACGTAGCCACCGGCCTTCCGAAGGCTACAACCTTCTCTCTTCCTCTAGGGACCATGTTTCATAAATTTTTAGACTGGATACTCCTGGAAAACAACACCATAATCTGAAGGCCACATTTCATCCAATTTTCATACTGGACCCATCAACAACATTGAAGGACAAAATCAATCACCACTGCAATACAACCATCAACTATATCTTCATCTTCAATCTTTGAATCACCCACAACTGAATCATTGAAGCCTTGTCATCAAAACACAGTCACCAGAACACAAAGCAAAACCCAGAACTCTGTAGCAACAACCAGATCCAACTGCAACTTCAAATATCATACTTCATACTGTATACGCGAATCTAATGAGCCGAACCTGCGTGTATACACGCTTTTACCAAGGCGAACCCGCATACAGATCTGCAAATATTTACTCATAACTTTGCAACTATGCTAGACATCAGTCACACCCAGATCATAACATTTATACAATAAAATATGCGTCTGTAATTCAGGTCTAGTCTATCCATGATCAAACCACATAAAGATAATACATTCCAAGCCTTAAGATCCCAATCCATCATCATCCACATAGGTGCATCCTTGGTTCAAATCAAGCAAAGCATCACAAACCCATAACCTACATACTAGATCTCATACTTTATCAGATATTCAATACTTGCACCTCTTGCACACCTTGGCCTAATGATCTTCTCCTCCTTATATAGTTTTAGGCTTCTCTCAATACCATGGACCAAAACCACTTAGGACCAATACCTTGGACCCAATACCTAGGGTCAATACCTCAGACCAAATACCTTGGACCAATACCATCGATCAAAATACCATGGACCAAATACCACGGACCAAAACTTAGTTTTCCAACATGTACGTGCCTTTCCTTCTGTGAAAGTGTGTGTGTACGTTATATGCTCCTTTTGATCTGTTAACCCGCGTGTATATGCCCCTTTGTCACGGTGAACCTGCATATACCTCTCTCTGATCATTAATTCTTTGCTATTGACCTGCTACACTATGATCTGCCATCTGAGTGAGTTGCCATCAAGGACAATAACTGTATCATACCTGTATCATAATGCCAACAAAGATAAGCCCCTGTGCCAAGCCATGCAGATTCAGTCTCCGTGCTAAGTTGCTAACCAAGCGAAGCTGTCATAGATCATAAGCGAAATTTGTCTCAGAATAGTACCATATGGGCCTCAGAAAATTCGTCATCCAAATCTATATCACTGATCTTGACGAAGAAGGAGCCCACACAGAATTATTGATTGATCTTACTCTTGCTTGGGCTTGACCTCACCTAGCTTTGATACCATGTTAAATTTTAATTAACATGTTCTTTGCATAGGACAGTTACTTCAATCTTCCATATAGCCCAATTATGAAACCATTTCTTTTAGTAGAAATCACATCAATTATTATCACATTGACAGTAACTGAGGAAAGAACATAAATAAATAATGCAAAAAACAAACCAAGACAAGAGGACACATGAATATGGCTCAAGCCACGGAAAAACCCCATGATGGGGAAAAACTTTGATCAATTCTTCTTATTATTATAATCAAATGTTCAACAAAGAGAGAGAGAGAGTACAATAAAAGGCCAAGATTGACTTGCCAATTCGAACATCCAGAGGCACACCCCTTAGATCAATAGATGGCCCAATCACAATAGAAATTTTGAAGTAATCAAGTTGTTCCCGATGTCATACAACTGAAGAGGCTCAAACTGGTTAAGGTTGCTTGAAAATCATGTCATTTCTGTACATGCCCTTGCTGCTCCTGGTTAGGGTTGTGGCATACAACCCTCATAAACACGTCCACAACATCCAACTGTTGCAGCCTCTCTTAAAGTCAATCTGTCCTTCTTCTAGTACAAGTCTTCACTTAATTCAACACGCAAACAAACCTGCATGCCAACCAGCTTTCATGAAGATAGGTCTGCGGTTAACCTGGGTTCATGATCATCCTCTCATCCCTCTGATCAACAAGATAATGCCTGCGGCTAGCATGAGGTAGGCCCCTTGAGAATGCAGCCCACCAAGGAGAGGGTTTTCACAACACAAGCTCACACCCAAACGCTCCATATGCCAGCGGTCATCCTCCATGACAGCTCAGATTTGTGATAGGTGACAAGGGAACCCAGAACAGTACTAGTATAAACCCAAACTTGCCTTTAGCAGACTCAGCCTCCAGCCTAAGTAACTCAACTCATTAGGCAACCCAAACAAGACGTCAAACTGTCCCTTCCTTCTTCGTTGGAGCTAACCTTCCTTTTGCGCCCATTTCAGAGAGAGAAATGTGTGATATGTTGTGTGCAAATGAGGTTGAAGACACCTGTTGACTTGTGGTAGCATCGAATGTGCTCTAGCCATGAAAATTGGTGGAGAAGCTAAAACACATGAGATCTCCAAGACCCATAAATGGTTTGGGGAAATTCAACCCGATTAGAGAGATATTAAAATAATTAATATTTTTTTTTGAGTTCCTAAGTCTAAACTTAGGAAAATTAAAGTATTAATGGGTATTAATATAAAATTGGATGAGAATGTTCTAAATGACAAGGATCAAGCCAAATCTAATATTAGCATTGATTAGAGACTTAATATCAGCCGTTGAAGACTCAACAAGAAAAGTATAAGTGGAGGCTTGAGGGTCAGTTGGAGACATACCAAGATTGATCAGTCAATTCGATTTTCTGGAGTAAACTTTGCTAAGAGAAATCGAACAAGTGATCTGAGTTGCAGCGAGGGGCAGTGAGTACACAGCAGAGAGGCAGAGATAGTGCCAAAGGGTCAGCGCAGTGATTGAGGAGGCTAGGTAGAGCCAGCAGAAGCCACGCAGAGGGCCAAAGAGACTGCACAGAGGCTAGCAGGGCCTGCGTGGGTGAAGTAAAAGGCCAGAGAGCTGACGCAGAGAGGCAGAGGGCTGACGCAAGGGGTTCCAGAGCTATGTAGAGGCTAGGAGGGCTGACGCAGAGCCTTGGAGAAGCACTGGAAGGATTTTCATGGGGTAGACTTGCCAAATATCTGCTTCCGAAAAGATGTATTACTGCCAGATAGAAATCTTTGTTGGGTGAACCAGTGTGGCACCCTAGTTGTACTCAAGAAAGTTGCTTAGTAATAAAACCCTCAAAATTGTTGCACTGGTTTTCTCGCATTGGTTTTTCCGGGGACGATTGTCCAAAAATAACGGTGTCCCTTCTGTGTTTGTCTAGTATTTTAGTTGTAGATCTGTATATGAGTTAAGGTTTCATTTGTGTTTATTTTCGGTATTTATATGTATAAATAACTTGTTAATGGAATAAACAAGTAGGTGAAATAAACCAGATAATACAGTAGGGATTTCTAACATGTTAGACTTAGAAATTTCAACATGATATCAGAGGATTGCAGATCACAGGAGAATTAAAGGCACCAGCTTAATCAGAGGCATTTGTAGCAGTAGCAGTTGTTCCGAGAGACAGAGCTGCTCCTAAGCAGAAAGCAGCAAAGAAGAAGTGATGCAGAGGGCCTGCATCATCATTTCGAGCTAGAGAGAGGGCCAGTGCAGAGGCAGAGAGAGGCAAAAGAGGCTCACGAAGAGCCACGTCATCCTACTTAGCCAGGTAGGCTTGACGCAGTTGGCCAGAGAAGCGATTAAATCTTGTCAGGATTGCGTAGAGCTAAGAAGCTCAGTTTCTTCAGCTGTTGAGGCCTAAGGAGTTGTGGGCAGATTATGGATTGGGAAGCTGGTGGGGTGTTGTTGTTGTCAAAGAAGAACAGTACCTAACGGGACAGAACCAAGGTAGAGGGAGCCGCTGCCTTGAGGATTTCTAGCCAAGAAATCCAGATCCGAGTTGGAGTTGCAAAGAGGATCAGAGAGGAGCGGATCAATAGTTGGCAGGAAGATTTCCAACAAGGAAATCAAGACTTAGAGGGAGTCTAGGAGAGAACTTCCAGGAGAGAAATCGAGACTCATAGGGAGTCCAGTAGAAGAGCGGAGATGGCAATGAACGGACTAACGGATCAGGACAGGTTGGATGAGGCCTCGAACTTTGTCATCTGGAAGGCCAGGATCCTGTCTATTCTGGATAGACATCGCATCAAGGGTTTTGCCTTGAGAATAGTGGCTATCCCAGTCGACCCAACTGATAATGAAAGGTATGAGGATGCAATGGCGAAGGCAAAGTGCATAATCCTTGATGGGGTCAAGGATCATGTAATACCGCACACTGTCGAGAAGAACATGGCAAAGGAGATGTGGGATACCTTGACGACATTATATCAGGGCACTTCCGTGTAAAGGAAGATGTTGTTGGAGAATCAGTTGCAGTCATATCAGATGCAAAAGGGGGGGCAGATAGATCTATACCTCAGCAAGTTGTAAGAGATTCGGGACCAACTTACTTCCATAGAGGCCACACCGGATCAGGGATTCAAGGTGAGGACCACCCTGAATGCAGTCTCCGAGAATTGGGAGACATTTGTCCAAAGCATTTTGGGCAAAGTTGATCTTCCAGGATGGGAAGAGATCAGATGGTTGACCAAGGCTAGAAGTAGCAGCAAAGGAGGTCAAATCAAGAAAGAGGAGGAGGAGGATGCAGCTCTGGCATCTGCAGGACAACAAGAGAAGAGGAAGAAGAAGGACATCTCCAAGGTGAAGTGCTTCCAATGTGGGGAGTTGGGTCATTATGCAACCCAGTATCCCAAGAAGAAGAATAAGGGAGAGGCTTCTGACTCCAAGGCAGCTTCGGCTAAGGCGAAGAAAGAATTCAAGACGGATGACGACTGTGCCATAAGTGCTCATGCACCTCTAGAGAAGAGTTGGGGAGACATCGAGTTGTAGTCAGGAGGACTACAGAAGATGAGGGGCAGGATCCTTGAGGTACCCAAACTCTTGGATCATATCCAGCTACGGGAGCCCTGAGTTACAGTAGCAAGATGACGTATGTCAGTAGAAGCAAGATGTGGATGAAGCGACAAGGCAGTGCTAGAGTGCAAGGGTATGTAGCAACACAGTGGGGGTTGCAGCAGTACGAGAGGCACAGAGATGGTTGCAGCAGTGCAAAGAGGCACAAAGGTGGTTGCAACAATGCGAGAGACACAGAGGTGTTTGCAGCAGCGCAAAGGCAGTAGTGGGAGCACAGGATAGCAACAAAGGTAGCTTCAGCATCAGGAGGCTTCCGCACTGGCAAGCATGTCAGTAGTTGGGTAGACCAGTTACTTACTTCTCGGTAACTGAGTTGCAGTGCATAAATTAGCAGTGGCAGTGCTATGGGCAGCATGATGCAGCGTTTGAGAAGAGAGTTGCAATGCAGATGTAGTGTTGGGAGGAAGGACCAACAGCAGCACAGATGCAAACGGAGATGTAGTACAGATGTAGCAGTGGTAGTGGTAGAGACATGAGCAGCAGTACAGGAGGCAGCGATGCAGTGGATGTTGGGAAGCAGGCCAAACATCAGCACAGGTACCGGTGTTGGAGGATCAGTGTGATGTTTAGAGTTAGAGCATTACTAGAGCACATTCCTCGCTAAGAGGGACTGTTGATTTGTGGTAGCATTGAATGTGCTCTAGCCATGAAATTTGGTGGAGAAGCTAAAGCACATGAGATCTCCAAGACCCAGAAATGGTTTCGGGAAATTCCCCCTGGTTAGAGAGATATTAAAATAATTAATATTTTTAATGGAATTCTTAAGTCTAAACTTTGGAAATTAAAATATTAACGGGTATTAATATAAAACTGGGTGAGAATGTTCTAAATGACATGGATCAAGCCAAATCTAATGTTAGTCGTTGATTAGAGACTTAATCTCAGTCGTTGAAGACTCAACAGGAAAAGTATAAGAGGAGGCTTGCGGGTCAGTTGGAGATACACCAAGATTGATCAACGAATTCGATTTTCTGGAGTGGGGTTTGCTAAGAGAAATCGAACAAGTGATCTGAGTTGCAGCAAGGGCCAATGAGTACATAGCAAAGAAGCAAAGATAGTGCCAGAGGGCCAACACAATGATTGAGGAGGCTACGCAAAGCTAGCAAGAGCCACACGGAGGGCCAAAGAGACTGCGCAAAGGCTAGCAGGGCTTGCGTGGGTGACGCAGAAGGCCAAAGAGCTGACACAGAGAGGCAGAGGGCTCACGTAGGGGATTCTAGAGCTACACAGAGGCTAGCAAGGCTGACGCAGAGCCTTGAAGAAGCATTGGAAGGATTTTCTTGTGGCAGACTTGTTGAATATCTGCTACCGAAAAGAGGTATTACTGCCAAATAGAAATCTCTGTTGGGTGAAATAGTTTGGCACCCTAGTTATACTCAAGAAAGCTACTTAATAGTAAAACCCTCAGAATTGTTTCACCAGTTTTCCCGCATTGGGTTTTTTCGGGGACGATTGTCCAAAAATAATGGTGTCCCTTGTGTGTTTGTCTAGTATTTCAATTGTTGATCCGTATATGAGTTAAAGTTGCATTTGTGTTTATTTAAATTTTCGGTATTTATATGTATAAATAACTTGTTAATGGGATAAACAAGTAGGTGAAATAAACCAAATAATGTAGTAGGGATTTCTAATGTGTCAAACTTAGAAATTTCAACAGTGCCTCTATATATACAACTCGTCGTGGTCAAGAGACGTGACCATTGAGCTTGATGAGCCTACATAGAGGTGAGGCCGACCTTGATAATTTACATGTGAGAGAACATAAATTAAAAATATATATTTTTCTTTGACCAAATTGGATGATCTTTAAGTCGATTTTGGTCCTCTCGAAGAGAGGAATTTAATGCAATAATTTTCTTCATTAAATGAGTTGTCCAAAGTGGAATTTGGCCCTAGTTGCCAATTTTAACACTCCCTCTCAACTAGAGAGAATTCCACCTGCGAATCCATCCATCAACATGACATCCTGATATCTACCATCTCTGCATCTCGTCTCAACTCAGCTCTCCTGAACACTAATATAAATAATAATGAAGATGAATCAATCGAGAGCGAGCCACAAGACCTTCCACTCTCCACTAACAAAAGTCAGTCCAAGGGTAGAACCCCAATCAAACTTGATCCCAGATATAGTTGTAGAACAACATGCATCCTAGACATAAAGAGTACAACAATACACGATGCGTCCATCGATAGTGCTATGGTCCCTATCCACTATTACCAACTCATTGGCCAGAAGAGAGGTACTTCTCATGTATCCTGGACAACATGGGTAGAATGATACTTAAGCAACAATAGGGAAAAAATATATCACATACTACTCAAAACCACATGAAGGGAAAGGAGAAACCACATCCTACAAACACATGTCACAATCACACGTAGGAAAAGGAGAAACCACATCCTACAAACACATGTCACAATCACACGTAGGCAAGGAGAAACCACATCCTACAAACCACACATAGGGAAAGGATAAACCACATCCTACACATCACATGTAGGGTAACCATAAACCACATCCTACATGCATGCAAACCACTAAGAGTAGGGAAAGGATGAACCACATCCTACATGGCCTACCAATCAAGCGTAGGAAGGATCCTACTTGTGGGGATGAACAACGTCCCACCGACATGTCAACCGTCGATCATAGGGAATGAGCTTACTATATGTGGGGAAAGGATGAACCACATCCCACCGACATGTCCACAAGAAAATGCCTAAATGTATCTCTCACTAGGGTATCCACGGGAGAAGGTGAACCACTCATCCTGCTCATATGCCATAGGAGAAGGTGAACCACTCACCCTACACGTGTCATCAATCATAGGGGAAGGTGAACCACTCACCCTACACAGATGTCATCAGTCACAGGGAAGGTGAACCAATCACCTTGTACACCGCGCACGTATAGGGGAAGGTGAACAACTCACCCTATGGTCGCTCATTACTCAATAAGTACCCCAAGTCCCCAAGAGCTCCTAGAGCTCAATGTTCAATCTTAACCAAAGATCCCTTCATATAGGGAATAGAGACATGCTACTTTCTGAAGATCAAGACTAGAACTTAATGATATTGTTGAACGAATCGTCAATGGGAGCCTCATAGCTCCACCCAACAGCATATAGATGTGTACACAACTTTCTATAAACATATTGATTTACAATTAGCCATTTTAGTAGCAGAGCTCTTAGCAGCACTTAGTAATCCTATGTTTCTCACATATCTAGATGAAGACAATACTTCACTCTTCTTACTCCCTCTTGCTCAAGGAGTCCACAAGCTTAAGCTTGTCTTTCTAGTGCCTATGAGACTTATCCACTTTGTAGATATAAAGGTGGATCTTCAAGAGATACAGTACTTAGCTACAGTGACAAAGTCAAGAAAGGGAATCTTATCAAGGGACACTCAAGAATCAAATCTCAAGAAAGACATCAAAGCAAGAAGATCATCAGCAAAGTCAAGATCTACAAGTGACAAAACCCTAGATCGAAGATAAAGTCTACACTACATTGAAGTTTCTAAGTCTAACAATTAGAAACCCTCCATGTACTTTCTGATTTATTCCTTCCTACTTGTTCTTATTAATTAACAAGTTAATTACATGTAAATATTGAAAATAAACACAAGTACATGCTCAACACATTACAGATCATCAACTGAAGGAAACAGAAAAAGCACACAAATAACACCGTTATTTTTGGACTAATGTCCCCGGAAAAACCCAATGCGGGAAAACCAATGCAGCTATCTGAGAGTTTGATATATTAAGCAGTTTCAGAATACAATCTGGGTGCTAAATCCGGCTCACCCAACATAGAAAAATCTCGGCAGTAGTACCTCTCCTTCGGAGACAAATGCTCAGGTTGAAACCCCAAATAAACACTCCGACAACTCCTCAGCTCCAATCTGTCCCACGAAAAACCCCAGCATCAACCTCTAGGGACTGCGTCAACCTCTTCTGCCCTCTGCGTCAGCTTTCTCAGCAGTTCTGGTTGTTCCCGGCAGGTCCGGCTTCTACCCTCTGCATCAGCTTTCTCGGCAGTTACCGGTAGTTCCGGCAGTTCCCGACAGTTCTGGTAATTCTCGACAATTCTGACTTTTGCCCTCTACGTCAGCTTTCCCGGCTATTCCGGCTGTTCCTGGCAATTCCGGCTTCTACCCTCTGCGTCAGTTTTCCCGGCTATTCCAGCAGTTCCCTGCAGTTCCGGTTGTTCCCAGCAGTTCTGGCTTCTACCCTCTAGGTCAGCTTTCCCCACTGTTCCGGCAGTTCCGACTGTTCCCGACAGTTCCGGCTTCTGCCCTCTGCGTCAACTTTCCCGGTTGCTACGCTGATCCTCCCGACACTATCTCTGCTTATATATTCATTGCCCCTCAGCTGCAACTCCAAATCACTCTCTCAACTTTCTCAGCAAACCCAACCCCAAAAAGTCGAAATCTTGATCTCTTGGTATGTTCTCCAAGTGACCCTCAAGCCTCCTCTTATACTTTTCTCGTTGACAAATCAACGGCCAAGATTAAGTCCTTAATCAACGGCTAAGATTAGATATGCCTTGATCCATGATTTTTGGACCATTCTAACACAGTTTTATATTAATTCAGATTAATATTTTAATTTCCCTAAGTTTAGACTTAGGAACTCCATTAAAAATATTAATTATTTTAATATCACCCAAACTGTTTAGAATCTGCCCAAACCCTTTCTGGGTATTGGAAATCTCATGTGCCTTAGCCTCTCCACCAAATTTCATGGCTAGAGCACATCCGACGCTACCCCAAATCAACACTCCCTCTTAGCGAGGAGTCAGGACTGTGCTCTAGTAATACTCCTTACTGAGTATTACTCTGATCATCTGGCATTGGTCCCTGATGCTAGACCTGTTGTCCATCATCTGTACTGTTGCATCTCATACTGTCACCCATGGCTCTGCCACTATTGCATCTGTACGACAGCTCCCTCTACATCCATGCTGCTACCCATGGCCCTGCCACTGCCACTACTGCGTCTGCACTGCATCCCCTCTCATCATGCTGCATCGTGCTTCCCATAGCACCACCACTGCTAACTGCTACACTACAACTCAGTTATTGAGAAGTAAGTAACTGATCTCCCAACTCTGATATCTCTGTCAGGCTAGAGAGACTCTTGATGTTGAAGCTCCTTCTGTCACTGACAACTGTTCCCTCTCTGACCTCTGCGCTGCTGCAACAACTCCCTGCATCTATCACCGTTGCACACCTTTATGTGCCATCTTGCACTGGTGCAACACTCCCGTGCCTCTCGCACTGTTGCAGCGTACTAGCCTCGCGTTGTCTTGAGAATCCTGCAGTGTAGCTCTCTCTGCCGCTCCATTCTCATCTGTCTCTACCGACATCCGCTAGTCCTGCTACTCCTCTTTGGGGCTCCCATAGCCAGGTATAATCCAAGAGGTTGGGTACCTTGAGGATCCTACCCCTCATCTTCTATAGTCCTCTTGATTACAACTCTATGTCTCCCCACTTTCGCTCAAGTGGTGTGTGTGCACTCATGGCACAATCATCGTCTGTCTCCATTTCTTTCTCTGCCCTCGTTGGCGCTGCCTTGGTTTAGGAAGCCTCTCCCTTGCTCTTCTTCCTAGGACACTAGGTCGCATAATGACCCAGCTTCCTACAGTGGAAGCATTTGACCTTGGAGAGGTCCTTCTTCTTCCGCTTTTCTTGCTTACCCTCAGATGCTAGGGCAGCATCCACCTCCTCCTCCTTCTTGATTTTGATCCCCTTGCTGCTGCTTCCGGTCTTGGTCACCCTCCTGATCTCTTCTTGGCGAAGAGCCGCCCACATTTCCTCCCAATTTGGAAGGGTCGCCCTGCCCAGTATGCTCTGTACAAACACCTCCCAATCTTTTGAGACTGCATTCAGGGTTGTTCTCACCATCAACTCTGGATCTGTTGTGGCCCCTATGGAAGTCAACTCATCTTTGATCTCCTTCAATCGACCGAGGAAGATGTCAATCTGTTCTCCCTTCTGCATCTAGTATGACCGCAGCTGATTTTCTAGGAGCATCTTCCTTGGCACGGAAGTATGCTGATACAACTTCGTCAGGGCCTCCCACATCTCCCATGCCATATTCTTCTCGGCAATATGTGGTACTATATGATACTTAACCCCGTCAAGAATGATACTCTTGGCCCTCACCATTGCTTCCTCATACCTGTCATTGTCAGTTGGGTCAACTGGGACAGCTATCGTCTTCAAGGCGAAATGCTTGACATGATTCTGTCAAGTACGAATAAGATTTTGGCCTTCCAGACTACAAAGTTTGAAGCTCCATCCAGTCTGTACTGGTCTCTTACTTCGTGTAGTGCCATTCCACTGCTCTTTTACTTCCCTCCTGTAAGTTCTCGATGTGATTCCCTCTGAGCCTCGATTTCCCTCCTGGAAATCCTTCTGCTGATGTCGAGATGCCCCCTACTCTGATTGTTTGTGCAACCGCACCACTGATCCGGATTTCTCGGCTAGAAACCCCCGGTAGCAACTCCCTCCTCCATGGCCTTGCCCTATTAGGTACTGTTCTGACAACAGTTCCCCACTAGCTCCACTCTACAACTTATCCACAACCTCCTAAACCCCAACAACCTAAACGTGAGAGCTCCTAGGCTCTACCAGTCCCAGCACCAGCAAACTAGCTCCCTAAGCCAACTGCGTCAGCCCTCCTAGCCTCTGCGTGGCTCTGTGTGAGCCTGTCTTTGCCTCCCTCAGCCTCTATGCAGCCTCTTCTTGGCCCGAACTTGATGACGCAGGCACTACGTCACCCCTTCATTGTTGTTTTGCTGCTAGGAACAACTTCTATCACTAGGGACAACTGTTTTATGCTACTACTTCTCTATTCGGATGATGTCCTCGGTTCTCCTGTGATCTGCAACCATGCTCTGATACCATGTTAAAGTTTCTAACTCTAACAGTTAGAAACCCTCCATGTACTTTCTGATTTATTCCTTCCTACTTGTTTTGATTAATTAACAAGTTAATTACCATGTAAATATTGAAAATAAACACAAGTACATGCTCAACACATTACAAATCATCAACTGAAGGAAATAGAGACAAGCACACAAATGACACCGTTATTTTTGGCCTAATGTCCCCGGAAAAAGCCCAATGCGGGAAAACCGGTGCAGCTATCTGAGGGTTTGATTTATTAAGCAGTTTCAGAATACAATCTAGGTGCCAATCCGGCTCACCCAACAGAGAAAAATCTCGACAGTAGTACCTCTCCTTCAGAGACAGATGCTCCGACTGAAACCTCGGATAAACACTCAGGCAACTCCTCAGCTCCAATCTGCCCCACGAAAAACCCCAGCATTAGCCTTTAGGGACTGCGTCAACCTCTTTTGCCCTCTGCGTCAGCTTTCCCGGCAGTTCTGGCAGTTCCAACTGTTCCCAGCAGTTCCAGCTTTTGCCCTCTGCGTCAATTTTCCCAGCAATTCCGGCAGTTCCGACAGTTCCGACAGTTCCCGACAGTTCCGGCTATTCCCGACAATTCTGAATTCTATCCTCTGCATCAGCTTTCCCAGCAGTTCTGGCTGTTCCTGATAGTTCCGGCTTCTGCCCTCTATATCAGCCTTCCCGACTGTTCCGGCAGTTCCGGCTATTCCCGACAATTCAAGCTTCTGCCCACTGCGTTAACTTTCCCGGCTATTCCGGCAGTTTCGACTGTTCCCGGTAGTTCTGGCTTATGCCCTCTGCATCAGCTTTCCCGGCTATTCCAACTGTTCCGGTAGTTCTCGGCAGTTCCGGCTGTTCCTGGCTGTTCCATCTTCTGCCCTCTGTGTCAGCGTTCCCGGCTGCTGCGCTGATCCTCCCGGCACTATCTCTGCCTCTCTGCTTCTGTATTCACTTCCCCTCAGCTGCAACTCCAAATACCTCTCTCAACATTCTCAGCAAACCCAGCCCCAGAAAGTCGAAATCTTGATCTCTTGGTATGTTCTCCAAGTGACCCTCAAGCCTCCTCTTATACTTTTCTCGTTGACAAATCAACGGTCGAGATTAAGTCCCTAATCAACAGTTAAGATTAGATATAGCGTGATCCATGACTTTTGGACCATTCTAACACAGTTTTTATTAATTCACATTAATATTTTAATTTCACTAAGTTTAGACTTAGGGACTCCATAAAAATATTAATTATTTTAATATCTCCCAAACTGTTTAGAATCTGCCGAAACCCTTTCTGGGTATTGGAGATCTCATGCGCCTTAGCCTCTCCACCAAATTTCGTGGCTAGAGCACATTTGATGCTACCCCAAATCAACACACTAGAAAGAAGTCTTGGAATCCTCAAACCATCTCAAAAGACCACAAAGACCCTACTCATGTTGAAGGACTTATACATCAAGTTCCTTTCTAGAAAAGCATGACCAAGGATGTTGTCATCAAGATTCTAAGGCGATCTCCCTCTCGTTAAAGCAAGGTCCTTAACATTGAAGACATCATGAAGAAGTCATCATTGATATTCATCAACAAAGACTCCACCATCAAAAGATCCAAAGAGATCTCCATCCTTGTGGGATCAAGGATCATTATTGAAGAAAACTATCTTCTTCAAGGAAAGGTTTTCTATTCTCTATGTTGACCACTGCGTGTCAACTACCCATAGCAGTACACTCCCTTTTCTTCGCAAAAGGGATAGCGCTTGATCGACATGTCCGCGCCATTCGACAATCATCATTCACTTGATCATATTAAGTTGTAAACCCAGTCTGCATTTTGAATTGTAAATAATCTTAGCAGAGTTGAGTCATGTATGTAAAATGCCTAGGTGGACCTAATTTTCCAATGATAATCTACGTTCCGGAAGGTTTTTCGTCTCACCGATTCATGATCGGCAGAGTTTTCCTTCAACATGACCCCAAAGTCGGAATGAATTTTGTCATTAAAGTCTTAGGAGAATCCTAGTGTGTTAATCTGTTAGATTATGTTTGGTCGCAGAACTGGGTGGTTTATGAGGGTCTATGTCAAATGGGTTCTCCCCCTTTAGATGTAAAATTGTAAAAGTCATGATGTAAAGTGTCTTGAGGGTTAAGAAATGTTTTAATCCCCTCATCGGTCTTAAGTCCTAGGTCCTAGGGAAATTTTTCCAAAGGCTGAGTTTTTGAGGATCCATAAAAAAATTTTAAAAATTAAATTAAATTAAATTAAAAAATTAAAAAAATTAAATATTAAAAAATTAAATTAAAAATTTAAAAATAAAATAATAATATAGAATGAAAACTTAAAAAAGAAAATAAAAAATAAAATAATAAAATAATAATATTTTGAGAATTTCAATTTTTTAATGCATTAAAAATTCGACGGATGAGATTAAGAGATGTCTTGATCCTCATCGACAGTTGAGATCATTTTGACGTGGATCACTCGAACTAGCCGTTGGGATTTTCTCCTTTAAATAGGGTGTTAGGGGTCATTTGAGATCAGATTGGATCTGTGAGTTTTGTTCTGAAGAAGCTCTCTTGTAAACCTTTTTTTTTTGTACTAATAAAGAAAGACTTTGGGGTCGAAATCTTGCTAGTGTTACTCTCTGGAAGTGCTGTGAGCTATTTTATTTTCTGCATATTTTAATTTTCAGCCATTAGTAACAGCTTTTTGAAGAGTATTGTTGAGCATAGGTATCTTGTTCACTTGCTAGGGTTTGAATGGTATTAGGGTTTCTGAAGTAATGGCAGGTATCTCTATTGCATTGGAGATCTAGTATTATTTTTCCTCTCTTTATTGATGGTTGAAGTGAGCTGTGCAGGAAACCCTTATTGAAGAGGATCAGTGGGTGTTTGGGGAAGTTCTCGGCTGAACCAGCCAACTCCCACAAGCATTTTCTTGCAGAGCCTAGCTAGTTTTGATCCTGGGTTAATCATTTAGTTTGTTTTATGATTTGCACGAGAGATTTCTTAAATATTTTCATAGTAAATCTGAAGTTCTAAAAAAAAATTTTGATGATAACTGACAAATCTGGCTTTGTAGAGCTATAATTTTGAAATTTTTTGATCGGTTTGCAGGGTTTCATTTTAAATTTTGCATATACTTTCCAGAACTCTGTTTTCCATTCACAGGTCTGAGATAAAGTTCTTGTGGAAAATCGAGTTTTGCAGGGTTGTTGTTTCGCTGTCCAAGGGTTTTCAGATTTGGAAAAAATTTTACATCAGTTTCAATCTTAATCTTTGCATATTATTTTTGAGTATTTCTCCTTTATAGGTTGCAGGGTTTTCTAAAGGGTTTGAGCAGTGCCTTTCCATTGCATCTCAGAGCAATCTCTTGCAGCGGCATTATTTTTTGCAGCCCAGGTTTTCATTTGCAGAAAGATTCTCCAAAAAATTGCTACAAGCACCATTCTCAGCTGTGCCTATTCCATATTCTCCAACTTCTAACGTTGTTCTGGCCATTGTTAAACTCGAAGTAGTTTCCCTCACGCCTGCCAAATCTGCAACACCATACTTCTCTGCCATCGAACTGCTCTCAAACACCTACAGCAAACACTCCATCTCCGTTTGATTGCATCATTCCTAAACTGCAAACGCTCATCCCATCTCAACTATCCACGCAAACCTGCAAAAGGAAAACGCTGCCCAGCGTTATCCCGCAGCCTCAATTCGTGTGTCTCCCTTCTGCTCCATACCCGCATACTATCAAACCATCACACGCTTGATCCGCTGCCCGCGTGAAGTTTTCCTCTTGCACCTGGAATATTATCACGCATATCAATTTTTTTCACGCCATCTCCACGGGCCTGCACCTGCAAACACACAGACAAACGCATTCCATTTTTCGGATCAGCTAGCTGATGTCCTAACGCATGAATTGTATGTGTGAATCGATTTTGTTAAACATGAAGTCTCAGCGTCGGGCGGTAGGGTTTTCCTCACGTCAATCATCCATTTCATTTTTTAGTATAGGTGTTAACGTAAATCAAAATCGATTTTTCATTTTTTTATTTTAGTTTAGATTTGTTTAGATTTTAGGTTTAGTCTTATTTTGTTTGCTAGCATATGTTTAGATTTACTATTTTTTTTTAAGTTTGATTTTAATTAAAATTTCATAAAAAATCTCCTTTAGTCTTAAGAATTAGGTTTTATTTTTGTTTAATTCTTTAGGAATCTAAGGCTTTTATTAATTTAAGATTTGATTTTTTAATTTTTAGATTAGATTAGATTTTCCACCTTTTTTTTTTTTTTTTTTTTTAAGCTTTGAGTTTGAAAATTAAAAATCTAAAAAATTTAAAAATTTAAAAAAATATATATTTATAAAATATAAAAAGGGGAATTTCTTTCCATTTTAAGGTGTAGATTTAGATTTCAAAGTTTCATTTAAGTTTTAATTTTTGTTTTTTTTAATTTTTGTCTGAAAAACATAAAAATATTTTTGGAAATATTTTGCCAGATGCAGTCTTAGCTAGGGAATTCATCACGTTTTATTTTCCCTGCTGAGGCTAAAATTTTGATGTGGGATTAACGTTTATCATCTTTTACGTGATTTGGCATGCTTGAAGGATCATGAATGTAATATCTGGTTAGCGTGGTTGTGTATTGAGCTTTATCTTTCGAAGTTTTAAATTGCTAGATAATCGTTAAAGCATTGTGAATTTTCTGGATATCTTGCATTGTTCAAGTTATTTGATGATAAATGATTGCTGTATACGGTTTACATTTCTGCAACATCTAGTAAGTAATCGTTTAAACATCAAATCCTTAAGGCACTGGTCCATTAAATTAATAAAATCAATTTAGTGTTTGTTTTTTCGTGTCTCCCAATCCAACTAGTTCACAGTTGGTCGTCCATTTCCCTACAGGGTCTACCCCCCTTAGCCGCGGGAGACAGGCTTAAACAGAGAGATCGGGGATCAGACTGACAACTCCCGGTCTTGGCGTTGTCGTGACAATCTGTGCAACAACACTCTATATCGTCACCAACATCAAGAAAGCAACAAGGAGAAGGGGCATCCTATCAAGTAAGTATATCTATGTCCACATATGAATATGTCAAAATGTCTTTTTGCAAGGAATGCAACAAATTGGTTGGGACTTCAAACTATCTTGCATGGAAGAAAAGGACAGATCTAAATCTCATTGAAAATGAGGTTATGGAACATGTCAAAGAATCTATCACCAAACCAGCAAAGGAAGATGCTCAAGCACTTGCAAAGTACATAAAAGGGAAAGCTAGGGCTCAAAGGATTTTCATAGAATCCATCAAGGATCCCCACATTCCATATGTATCAAAACTCGAAACTTCAAAAGAAATCTATGACAAACTAGTAGAGTTGTTGTCATGTCCCTTCTCAAACACATTTGTAACAGGGTGTTTCCACACATTTTTGCACAATTTTGGCTAAGGGAAAGACCCAACATTTTCGACTTAGGGACTTAGGAGAAAATTCGACTTAATTTGATTACTAGTGGAAGGTGGGGGCCACCCACGTGGGAATTTGAACTAGGCCATTCGAATGGCTTGGAGGGAATTCAAAGTTTTGGATCGAGGGGCCCACATAAGGCAAGGAAGGCCCACAAATCTCTCTCATTTGGCATGATTCTTACACCTTACAATCAAAATTACTTGACTGCTTGCTCTGCT
The DNA here is from genome assembly GCA_000404065.3 of Pinus taeda. Lineage (NCBI taxonomy): Eukaryota > Viridiplantae > Streptophyta > Pinopsida > Pinales > Pinaceae > Pinus > Pinus taeda. The sequence continues at coordinate 80,825 of APFE030425057.1, forward strand.
ATTTAGCTGAGTCAACCGGTTTTTTAGCCACGAATCTCTCAAGCGGGAGATTCAACCTCTACTTCGGGGGACCATCCATGCCCGCCCTAGAGAGGCAGTTCCATAAGTATTTCAAGAGATTCGGGAGTGCGCTACAGCACTACCATTCAGCCGCAACAAGGAGTGTGTATTTCTAGCTAGCTGGAGAATACGCAGGGGGAATTTGGAGCTATCAGTGATCAAGCATTTGTCGGGAGAATTAGAGGATTGGGAGAGCAGCAAAGGGCCAGCATTTCTTGTGAGTTTCGAACCCAACTGAGCCAACGTCCCAGCAGATCGAATTATTGAGCTTGGGGACAGCGCAGAGGCCCAGTCTAGCAGTTTCATGGAGCTAAGGAGCAAGTGCCATAGGCCGATAGCCCATCCGAGAAGTTAGAGGATTGATAGCAGAGGTCAGCCCGGCACTTTGGGTCCATTTCCGGGAGGATTTACAAGCAAATTCCAGCAGGCTGAGTTTTGCAGTTGCAACTAAAACTCAACGCCAAGGGGGTCCAATTTCAGAAGTCTAAACCAGCCAAATTCCTTTCTAGGTTTTTCTGGGTTTGGGGCAAGGATCACACTCCTAATTTTATAGAATTCTTCAGGCGATCTAAGGGGTAAAACAGGGGTCCCAACTGAGCCAGCAGCTAGAGGAGCTAAGGGGAATGTGGGCCAAAATTTCGAGGTCAGCATTTGGCCAATTCCTTTGTGGTTTTTTCTGGGTTTAGGCCAAGGAGCAAGGAGCTGAAATCTCATCATTTTCTGAGCACGTGAAGCAACGATTCCAGCCCTTTGAAGTCAACAGATAGCACAGTTTTCCGAGGCAGTGCAATTCGGTCTGGTGCAGCAATTGTAGCAGCCTTCAATTCAGCGTTTTCTCGCTTGAGTTTTGTCATGCTTGTCCATTGAGACAAGCCTAGGTGCACCATTCTATTTTACTATTGTATTTGCCCCTGAAGAAGTAATAAAATGGCTCAGCAGTTCTCTATTTCCAATGTTCCCATGGGTGCTCAATGTATATTTCGTTTTTCTGATTGCTGGATTGTTTGCATACTTTGTATATCACTTTATTCCTGTTTACAAACATTACAGTGGTATCAGAGCCATAATCTTAGCTTAGCCTGTGGGAAAGATTAGAATCAAACAACATGGCGGTCACCTGGAATGAGGTGGTGAGGATACAACAAATGATGATTGATGTGGGGAAGAAGTTGATTCATTCCTCAGTTGGGAATCCGGTCATGATTGCAACTGATGTGGAGTTATTAGGGGAGAACTGGAGGGCATACCAATCATTGGGTTATGGCATTCAGGCGTCCCTCTCTTTTTGGGAATTCTGTGAACTAAGGGGTATGCACAAACGAATGGAGATTCAGTGGGATTTTGCATGGATGTGAGAAGTATTAAGGAAAAAGATGAAAGAGTAGTTGAAGGGGCCATGGTTGGCAAGGAGATAGTTGAGCATACACCCATTGATGAAGCGTCATCCATTGATGAGGTATTCGGCATCGTGACCAAATTATCAGGTGATAACAATGCACCAAAGGTTGATGAGGTGTCGGAAGACAGCTCCACTGTTGTTGAGGAGCTAATAGGTACAGAGGCCTCTAGCTCTATGACGGAGTTGCCAAAAGATGGTCGCATACAGCTCACTGGTGAGCTTGTCATGCATATTAGGTTGTCTATGGAGGAGTAGTGGAAGGCTCATGTCAAGGCAGTCATGGAGGAGGATGTGTAGCCATCCCTTGGGCTAGCCATTAATGAGGGGCAGCATAAAGGCAACACATTGGGTTTTCAGCACATTTCACTTCAGAGGCCCATTGGTGGGGTCTATAACGTTATCAACCCACCCTTATGCATTGGATTGAGGAAGACCAAGTTGTCTAGACATACCCGAGGGGGTGGACAGGTTAGCAAGATTGAGCTGAACATGATACCACATCAGCTTGGAGGGCTTGCTCCTTCCACAGAGAATTACACATTCGATCTCTCCCTTGGGATTGGATGGTGAGAGGTACTGAGCTGGTACTCGATGGAGCAGGTTAGGCGGTTGGATACATCCATGGCCACATGTTAGCAAAGGCCATGGATTACCAGAGGGACTCGAGGGTCAGACTGTTTTTGGGATCCAAGTGGGATTTTCCATCACATCATAGAGTTGGTAAGTGATGGTAGTAGCTACGTGATGGACTTGACGCTTGAGCGCACCCACATTTTCAGATCTCCATCAAAGCCCCAGTCAACACTAGTGACAAGATGGTTTGACAAGCGAGCAAACAGATTTCATGAGTTGTCTTGGCATATTGACGATGTGTGGAGTCACAGTGTGACTAGCTTACTCTGGCAGGAGCCAGTAGGAGGAGGTGGCACTGGCAGGCTATCAGTCAGGGCATGGTATGGAGAGAGTGCTCTCTTACTAGCATATGGGACGCAGGAACTATTGAGGACAGGCGCAGTAGTGTCATTTTCGTTAGCATGTGGGGAGTCAGGCCGCTCAGATCTTTCAGAGCAAATGGGGGGATGTAGCCCACATCATGGAGGGTGTACTAGCAAAGAGGTGGATATTTTGGCCCATGCAGGACACTGTATGTTACAGGGTGGTACGACAGTGAGAAGTGGTACACAGGACTACACAGAGTTATGTCGTAGGGTCCTATGTTATGTAGAGGGATGCAATTTGATGCATATAGACCCAATGTTAGGCCATAGCATCCAGTGGCGTGCGGGGCTATGAAGCGAGGAGCAGGGGTTGGCAAAGGAGCATGGAGATGCAGGGTGGTGTGTTATAGTATGTTGGAGTGCGTTGTCGAATGGGAGTGCCTCATATCACATTGAGTATATGCGAGGAGTGACAACAGTGACACAAGTGAGATACAAGCCAATACAGGATGGCATAGCCATAGCCGAGGGTATCCAGCGAGGTACAGGGTTAGGCTGCAGTGTATAGTGGCAGGTCCAAGAGTACTGGGATGATCGGTGGTATGAAAGGGTGTATAGTGTCGCACATCGAGGTCTTGGAGTGATGCCTCCAGGGAGACCCTTAAACGGAAACACCGGGCACACCTTTGGGCGTAGTTCACCCAGGATTGACGTGGACACAGATGAGAGATACTTGATGGTATCCGCAGGGACTCACATAGCTGACCCTCTTCTACATCCCTCACGGGCACAGTCGATTTTGTTGTCGACTTTCTGCACTCTGGGCATGAGCAGCAGAGGACGAGGAGCTCACCCGAGATATTTGGGTGACACTCAACACACTAGGGGGGAGACTTTCCAGCAGTGGTATTGGGTTGGTGCGTCAGTTGACAGCCACAGGTTGGGGGATGAGGTGATCATCTGCAAGGGTGGCATATCGTTCATCACCGTGCCTACGTCTAGGGAGCTAGTCAAGAGGGAGACGTGTCACTCTTTTCTCAGGGCATGTCGGGACCATGCATGAGCTGAGGATATCAGGTACGATTGAGGTAGTTTCCCAGTATGTGTCTAAGCTCTAGACCTTACATTGGCACATTATCGAGAGGACAAATGGCAAACTCGGGGGGATGGTTGGCAGGGACATGAGAGATCCACATTACCCTGAGTCGATTACGAATATCGAATACCCATATTTTGGTTGCATTCAAGGGGTAGCTCCTTGGCACACGTGGCTTCCAACGATCATTGGTACTACACAGTGGCAAGGACAGGGCAGATTAGCATGCATCAGATTAGCCCACGATATACGGAGTTTATATAGTGATCACATGTAGGGACTAGAGATTGTTGATTTGGGGTAGCATACGATGTGCTCTAGCCATGAAAATTGGTGGAGAGGCTAAAGCACATGAGGTCTCCAAGACCCAGAAATGGTTTGGACAGATTGTACCCGGTTTGGGAGATATTAAAATAATTAATATTTTTAATGGAGTTCCTAAGTCTAAACTTCGGAAAAATAAATTATTAATGGGTATTAATATACAACTGGGTTAGAAGGTTCCAAAAGTCATGGATCAAGCCAAATCTAATCTTAGCCATTGATTAGAGATTTAATCTTGGCCGTTGAAGGACCGACAGGAAAAGTATAAGAGGAGGCTTGAGGGTCTGTTGGAGAACACACCAGAGTGATCAGTCATTCATTTTGCTAGAGTGGGGTTGCTAAGCAAAGTTGAATCAGTGATCAATAGCGACGAGCAGTGAGTACGAGGCAAAGAAGCAGAGACAATACTGAGAGACCAGCGTAGAAGCAGAGAGAGCGAGAGCAACAGCCAGTCCAAGCTACATAAAGCCCAGCAGAGACAGCGCAGAGGCCAAAGGTACTGTGTCATCCACACAAAGGCTGTTGGAGTGACACAGAGGGTCCCAGAGGCTGCACAGTGCCTCAAAGGGCTGACGCAGAGGGTCTTGTGGTTGCTGCAAGTCAGTAGGAGGTTGACGCAAAGGCCAAAAGGGCTAGCGCTGAGCTTCAGTTGTGTCGGAGAGGGTTTCGTGGGATAAGTTTTTTGAATACCTATTTTCGAATATAGAGGTATTGTTGCCGTGTATTTTTCTCTGTCGGGTGAGCTGTTGAAGTTTCTAAGTCTACCAGTTAGAAACACTCCGTGCACTTTAATGATTTATTCCTACCTACTTGTTCCATTACTTAACAAGTTATTTACAATGTAAATACTGAAAATAGACACTAGTGCATGCTCAACATATTACAAATCATCAATTGAAGTAAACAAAAACAAGCACACACAATGACATTGTTATTTTTGGACCAATGTCCCTCCCCATTGCAGGAAAATCGGTGCAGCTATCTGAGGGTTTTCTTATTAAGCAATTTCATAGTACAATCTAGGTGCCAAATCCATCTTACCCAACAGAGAATTTCCTTGGCAGTAGTACCTCTCAGTCTGAGACAAATGTCCCGGTTGAAACCCCGAATAAACATTCTAGCAACTCCTCAATTCCAATCTACCCCAAATACCCTAGCGTCTGCCTATCTGGACTGCGTCAGTCTGTCTCTGCCCAATGTTGGCCCTGCGTCACCCTCAATGGGCCTGCATCAGCCTCAGGAGGCCCTGCGTCAGCCTTCTAGCCCTTTGCGTCAGCAACGCTAGCCTCTTTGAAGCACTGCGCAGCTCCTGGTTGTCTCTGCATGGCCCTGCGTGAGCCCTGGCTGCTACTGCCTCACTCTCTCTGGCTCCTGCGCGGATCTCCCGACACTATCTCTGCCTCTCTGTCTCTCTGTACTCAATGCCCCTCAGCTGCAACTCCGATCACTAATTCTATCTCTCTTAGCAAACCCCGCTCTAGAGAATAGAATCACTGATCATCTGGTGTACCCTCCAAGTGACCCTCAAGCCTCCTCTTATACTTTTCTCGTTGACATATCAACAGTCGAGATTAAGTCCCTAATCGACAGCTAAGATTAGATTTGGCTTGATCCATGTCTTTTAGACCATTCTAACATAGTTTTATATTAATCCACATTAATATTTTAATTTACCTAAGTTTAGACTTAGGGACTCCATTAAAATATTAATTATTTTAATATCTCCTTAACTGTTTAGAATCTGCCCAAACCCTTTCTAGGTATTGGAGATCTCATGTGCCCCAACCTCTCCACCAAATTTCGTGGCTAGAGCACATCCAATGCTACCCCAAATCAACATGATCGGGTTAGGCACCCAGTTGTACTCGGATACACTGCATAATAATATAACCCTCTAAATAGCTGCACAGGTTTTCTGAATAACTGTTTCCAAATATAGAGGTATTGCTATCGTGTATTTTTCTCTGTGGGGTGAGCCGGTTAGGCACCCAGTTGTACTCAGATAGATTGCATAATAATATAACACTCTGAACCGCTGCACAGGTTTTCTGAATACCTGTTTTCAAATATAGAGGTATTGTTGCCGTGTATTTTTCTCTATTACGTGAGCCGGTTAGGCACCTAGTTGTACTCAGATAGACTGCATAATAATATAACCCTCTGAATAGCTGCACTGGTTTTCCCGCATTGGGTTTTTACGAGGACATTTGTCCAAAAATAAGGGTGTCACTTCTGTGCTTGTTTTCTTTCAGTTGATGATATGTAGATGTTGTGACTGTATTGTGTTTATTTTGGTATTTAAATGTATTAAATAACTTGTTTGAATTTAAACAAAGTAGAAGAAATAAACTAGCAGAATACAGATTAATTTTCTAACGGATAGACTTAGAAAATTCAACATGGTATCAAAGCGTGGATGCAGATCACAGGAGAACTGAAGGCATCGGCTAAGCAGAGCATTTGCAGCAGAATCAGTTGTCCTGAGTGACAGTGGTTGATCCTTGCAAAAGCAATAGAGGAAGGGTTGACGCTGAGGAACTACATCATCAATCTAGGCCAGAGAGAGGTCAGCGCAGAGGATGAGGAGGGCAGGGAGAGGCTCATGCACAAAGCAGGAGGGCTGATGCAGTTGGCTGAAGGAGTTGTTTTGCCGCTGTCAGGATTGCGCAGAGCCAAGAGGCTCAATCCTTAAGTTGCTAGGGCGAAGGAAGCTGTGGGCAGTTTGCGGGAGCAAAGCTAGTGGGGTACTGTGGTTAGAACAGTACCTAATAGGGCAAGACCAAGGTAGAGGGAGTTGCTTCCGAGGCAGATTTCTAGCCAAGGAACCTGGATCAGTGTCGCAGTTGCACAGATGATCGGAGAGGAGCAACTTAACAGTTGGTAGAAAGATTTCCAAGAGGGAAATCGGGACTCAGAGTGAGTCCGGAAAAGAACTTCCAGACGGGAAGTAAAGAGACTCAGTAGGAGTCGAACCGAGAAATTTTAGGCAGGAAGTAGAGAGACCCAAATGAGTCGACAGAAGAGCAACGAGATGGTGTGAATGGACTAACAGACCAAGACAGGCTGGACGAAGCGTCCAACTTTGTGGTCTGGAAGGCCAGGATCTTGTCCATTCTAGACAGACATCGTATCAAGGGCTTCGCCTTGAGAGTGATGGCTATCCCAGTTGACCCGGTAGCTAATGAAAGGTACGAGGAGGCAATGGCTAAGGCAAAGTGCATCATCCTTGATGGGGTCAAGGATCATGTGGTCCCACATATTGCCGAGAAGGAAACAACAAAGGAGATGTGAGACACTTTGAAGACATTGTACCAGCATACTTCCATGCAGAGGAAGATGCTCCTGGAGAATCAACTTAGTTCATACCAGATGCAGAAGGGAGAGCAGATAGATGTCTTCCTTGGTCGGTTGAAGGAGAAATATGACCAGCTAACTTCCATAGTGGCCACGCCGGATCAGGAGTTGATGGTAAGGACCGCACTTAACACAGTCTCCAAATATTGGGACACATTTGTCCAGAGCATACTGCACAAGACGAGTCTTCCAGATTGGGAAGAACTGTGGGCGGCTTTACGTCAAGAAGAGATCAGACGGCTGACCAAGGCAGGGAGTAGCAACAAAGGGGTCAGGATCAAGAAGGAAGAGGAAGAGGATGCAGCTCTAGCATCTGTGGGAAAGTAGGAGAAGAGGAAGAAGAAGGACCTCTCCAAGGTCAAGTGCTTCCATTGTGGGGAACTGGGTCACTATGTGAACCAGTGTCCAAGGAAGAAGAGTAAGGGAGAGGCTTCTGACTCGAAGGCAGCGCCAACGAGGGCGGAGAAAGAAGTCGAGGAAGATGACGATTGTGCCATGAGTGCTCATGTGCCACTTAAGAAGAAGTGGGGAGACATCGAGCTGTAGTCAGGAAGACTACAGGTGATGAGGTGCAGGACCCTTAACGTACCCAACCTCTTGGATTATACCTTGCTACGGGAGCCCCAAAGAGGAGTAGCAGGACTGGCGGATGTAGGTAGAGACGGATGTGGATGAAGCGGCTGAGAGTGCTACAGTGCAGGAGTCCCCTGGCAGCGCAATGCTCGCAGGCTGCAAGAGTATGAGAGGCTCGGAGAGTGTTGCGTCAATGCAGGATGGAACAGAGAGGTGTGCAACAATGTGAGATGCAGGGAGTTGTTGCAACAGTGCAGAGGTCAGTAGAGAGCACTTGTTAGCGACAGAGGGAGCTTCAGCATCAAGAGTGTTTCTAGCCTGACATGGATGTCAGAAGTTGGGTGGATCAATTACTTACTTCTCAGTAACTGAGTTGCAGTGCAGTAGCAGTATGCAGTAGCACAATGCAGCATGCTGAGAAGGGGATGCAATGCAGATGCAGTGTTGGGAATATGGACGAGTAGCAGCATGGATGCAGAGGTAGTTGCCGTACAGATGCAGCAGTGGCAGTGGCAGGGCCATGGACAGCAGTGCAGAGGATGTTGGGCAGGAAGGCCTAGCATCAACACAAGTATTGGTGTCATGTAATCAGAGTAATGCTCAGTGTGGAGTATTACTAGAGCGCAGTCCTCGCTAAGAGGGAGTATTGATTTAGGGTAGCATCGGATGTGCTCTAGCCATGAAAATTGGTGGAGAGGCTAAAGCACATGAGATCTCCAAGACCCGAAAATTGTTTGGACAGATTGTACCTGGTTTGGGAGATATTAAAATAATTAATATTTTTAATGGAGTTCCTAAGTGTAAACTTAGGAAAAATAAAATATTAATGGGTATTAATATAAAATTGGGTTAGAAGGTTTCAAAAGTCATGAATCAAGCCAAATATAATCTTAGCCATTGATTAGAGATTTAATCTCGACCGTTGAAGGACCAACAGGAAAAGTATAAAAGGAGCCTTGAGGGTCAGTTGCAGAACACACCGGAGTGATCAGTCATTCATTTTGCTAGAGCAGGGTTGCTAAGCAAAGTTGAATTGGTGATGAGCAGTGAGGGGCAGTGAGTACGAGGCAGAGAGGCAGAGACAATACTGAGAGACTAGCATAGAATCAAAGAGAGCGAGAGCAGCAGCCAGTCCAGGCTACGCAGAGCCCAGCAGAGACAGCGCAGAGGCCAGAGGGACTACGTCATCCACGCAGAGGCTGCTGGAGTGACGCAGAGGGTCCCAGAGGCTGCATAGTGCCTCAGAGGGCTAACGCAGAGGGTCTTGGCGTTGACGCGGGTCAGTAGGAGGCTGACACAGAGGGTCTTGGGGTTGACGCAGGTCAGCAGGAGGCTGACGCAGAGGCCAGAAGGGCTAGCACTGAGCTTCAGTTGTTGCGGAGAGGGTTTCATGGGACAGGTATTCTGAATACCTGTTTCCGAATATAGAGGTATTGTTGTCGTGTATTTTTCTCTGTCGGGTGAGCCGGTTAGGCACCCAGTTGTACTCAGATAGACTGCATAATAATATAACCCTCTAAATAGCTACACCGGTTTTCCCGCATTGGGTTTTTCCAGGGACATTTGTCCAAAAATAACAGTGTCACTTATGCGCTTGTTTTCTTTCAGTTGATGATCTGTAGACGTTGTGATTGTATTGTGTTTATTTCGGTATTTAAATGTATTAAATAACTTGTTCAAATTTAAACAAGTAGAAGAAATAAACCAGCATAATACAGATTAATTTTCTAACGGATAGACTTAGAAAATTCAACAAAGACGAAGGCCAGATGGATTCCATCGATTGATAGGGCTATGCCACAACAGGTCTGGCTATGGGATGCAGGGATTCAATTGATCGATAGATCACTCCTAATGAGCGGAGTCGTGGCAGAGAGTGATATAGTTCGCTCTTGGGATAACACATGGGGGTTCACAGAGGATTTCATCATATGGGGAGGCAAACATTCTCTGTTGTTTCATAGGTTCGGAGTTAGATTTGGATGGGTAGGCCTTGGTGTCATGGAGATGCCGAGGTAGGATGTGTCTCGCCTCTTTCAGTATTCCACCATCGAGTTCTAGGGGAGGAGGATATTGACTGCGCATGATAGGGAGTATGACATAGTCAAAGTAGTGCAACATGAGCATGATGGCACCACTCTGGGACTAGCAGGAAACCGGGGCATCACAGCTCTCCACAGCTCAATAACCTTTAGGGATGTGCCGGCTACTGCAGGGGGAGATCATACAGATCTTCCATTGGGCTTTAGCGAGTCACTGATGGAGCAGGGGACTTCTAGTACTTTCACGAGTAGGATAGTCAGTGGAGCAAGGGAGCTTCACGTTGGACAAGATTGTTTGGGATCCTGGTATTGAAGGGTTCTTTCATATCACGACAGTGTTGAGGTCAGGCACGATCCAATGGCACATCTGGGACCCTGGCATATTTTGCAGTGACAGTGGGGAGCAACAGTTAGAGAGGATGCTTGCTTAGGCATTGCTTGAGGACAAGCGATTTTTGGTGCATTGGAGCTTACCGAATGAGGATGCCACCTGGGAGGGTGAGCACATTTTGGAGCACCCAACTTTGAGATTGCTTGAGGGTAAGCAACATTTGGGAGGGGAGGATTGTCATGTCCCTTCTCAAACACATTTGTAATAGGGTGTTTCCACACATTTTTGCACAAATTTGGCTAAGGGAAAGAACCCAACATTTTCGACTTAGGGACTTAGGAGGAAATTCGACTTAATTTGATTGCTAGTGGAAGGTGGGGGCCACCCATGTGGTAATTCAAACTAGGCCATTCAAATGGCTTGAAGGGAATTCGAAGTGTTGGATGGAGGGGACCACATGAGGCAAGGATGGCTTGAAGGGAATTCAAAGTGTTGGATGGAGGGGACCACATGAGGCAAGGAAGACCCACAAAGATAAAAGGAGGAGAGAGCTCTCAGTTGGGATGATTCTTACACCTTACAATCAAAATTACTTGACTGTTTGCTCTATTGTTTAGCTGAGTCAACTAGCTGTTCAGCCACGAATCTCTCAAGTAGGATATTCAACCTCTACTTTGGGGGACCATCTGTGCCCACCCTAGAGAGGCAGTTCCATAAGTATTTCAGGAGTTCCGGGAGTGTGTTATAGCACTACCATTTAGCCACAACAAGGAGTGTGTATTTCTGGCTAGTTGGAGAATACACAAGGGGAGTTTGGAGCTATCAATGATCAAGCATTTGCCAGGAAAGTTAGAAGATTGGGAGAGCAGCAAAGAGCCAGCCTTTCTTGTGAGTTTCGAAGCCAGCAAAGTTAGCGTCCCAGCAGTTCCAATCGCTGGGATTGGGGACAGCGTATAGGGCCAGTCCAGCAATTTCGAGAAGCTAGGAAGCAGGTGCCATAGGCCGGAAGCCCATTCGAGAAGTCAGGGGATTGATAGCAGAGGTCAGCCCAACACTTTGGGTCCATTTCCGGGAGGATTTATAGGCAGATTCCAGCAGGCCGAGTTTTGCAGTTGCAGCTGAAGTTGGGCTCCAAGGGGGTCGAATTTCAAAAGTCTAAACTAGCCAAATTCCTTTCTGGGTTTTTCTGGGTTTAGGGAAAGGATCACACTCCTAATTTTATAAAATTTTATGTGTAGATCTAAGGGGTCAAATAGGGGTCCCAATTGAGCCATCAGCTAGAGGAGCTAAGGGGAATGTGGGCCAAAATTATGGGGTCGACATTTGGTCAATTCCTTCGTGGGTTTTTCTGGGTTTAGACCAAGGATAAAGGAGCTAAAATCTCATAATTTTCTGAGCACGGGAAGTAGTGATTCCAGCCCTTCGAAGTCAACAGACAAAACAGTTTTCTGGGGCAGCTCAGTTCAGTTTGGTGCAGCAGTTGTAGTAGCCTCCAGCTCAGCATTTTCTCACCTGATTTTTGTCATGCATGTCCATTGAGACGAGCCCAGGTGCACCATTCTATTTTACTATTGTATTTGCTCCTGAAGAAGTAATAAAATGGATCATCAGTTCTCTATTTCCAGTGTTTCGATGGTGCTTAATGTATATTTCATTTTTTTTATTGTTGGATTGTTTTCATGCTTTGTAAATCACTTATATCCCTGTTTAGGAACATTACAGTTGTATTCCGTAAACACTGCTAGAGAAGTCATCTCATTAAGGCAAAGAACTCTACAAGCTAAAGATGTCAAGGGAAGATGGAATAGCCTCATACTTTATGAGGATATCTGAAATCAGAGATCAACGTCAAGATCTGGGAGAAGTCATGTCTGATAGAGAAATGACTACAGTTGTACTAATGCACTACCGGAGGAATGGGGTAACTTTACTTCAAGTATTTATGGGAAGAGAGAAGCTACTCCATTCCAAGATCTTTGGTCACTATGCAAGATTGAAGAATCTAGACCTATGTTGCACGAAACTTCTACGAACCTGGCGTTTTGGGCCATACCCGTACCCAAAACTCCGAAACTCGACTATCATGTAATCATCTATGAGACTTAATATAGACTTGGTTTTCCTTCTAAATTGTCATATATGGGTCTTATTCCCTTTTTACTTGCAAGATAATGTGTTATTCACTTATATATAATATATATATATTATATATATATGACGTTTCAGTCAGCGTTTCAGCTGACATGTCCATTTTTGGGAGGTGACTATTCTAAACGTACCCGTTTCGGAAACTCCGAAACGTTTTGGCGTTTCGTGCAACTTAGATCTATACTAAAGGCTAAATCTGGTGCAGGATCAGGTGAGCAAAATCAAGCTTATGCTACAATGACAAGAAGAAAAGGAAAATTTGGAAAGTTTGGTTCTCGAAAAAATAAAAGCAACATGGCCAAGATTCAATGCTATTGATGTCAAGAATATGGACATTACAAAAGAGATTGACTTAAGATCAAGAAGGACAATAACAAAAGCAGAAGAGAAGAAGCCCATATCACCGAGGAAGTGGAAGAAGCTGAAAAGAAGAAGTCCAAGAAGGAGGAAGTAAGAGATCTCTACTATGATTGAGATAGTCTTCCTCACCTAAGCTCTTTTCAAGTTCCTGTTCTTAAGTCTTCTATTGTAAGATATGGCTATCATGATTCACTAAGAAAAATGATGGGATGCATCATGGCATCATAGAAGCATTGAAAGTGAGAGCTCGTGACATCATCATAGAAAAGCATGAATGATGGTTGAAATTGAAGTCTATGGCAGTCACCCACAGAAAGATGTAGCTCTTGGAAACCTCATTAGTAACATAGGTGGTACTTATGGAAAAATAAGAAAATTTCATCTAGTACAATACTCATCATACATCTATCAAAAGGAAACATCTGCTGGATGAGGATACTCAAGATCCTCTATTAGAATCTTTGTCGGAAGGTTCACCAATCAAAAGGGAGCAAGGGTTTCATCAGGAATTCCAAACTTGCGTAATTCATGGGATGATGGTATGATGACATAAGAGGTGAAGCAGATCAAAAGGATTGAAGTTTTTTCAATCAAGGAAGTTGTTGAAGGAAGTATGAGTGACATAAAGAAAGATGAGGTATGTATGCTTGTATTCGATATTGTAAAGTCATGTCATATGGTTGCAGGTAACATGGATCAATGCTCTATCTTGAGAGCATGATCAAAAGAAAAGGATCTCCTCCTTTGAAAGGATGCAGGAAGGCATGAGTCACACATTCCCTAGATGAAACCAACATAATATGTCCTCATATGTAATATGAGGTGGTTGACAACAATTGGAGAAATTCTAATTGGAAGTTCTTGGGAATGAACTGTGTGAAGGAAGCAAGAGATCGTGGGATATGCAACCATGGAAAAGGCAATCAACATCCAAAGACTGATAGATTTGACTAGGATATCTCCATGAAAGATATGAAGACTCTAATGAAGTCTGAAAAGGAAAGAGACCCTTGACAATGTTATCTTTGGGAGGTGTGTCAATGTGTATGCAAGATGTTGATGCAAACAAGAAGATGTCATGATGAAAGACCATCACAAAGGTAATTTTGATTTAAGTGTTAATTCCTTTTTTTGAATGGTATCTGGATAGGCTTGTGCAGGGCTTCCAAGGGAAGATCTATGGATATCTTCCACCCATGATGTCCATGTAGTAGGATGAAAGATCCTTGAGGAAACATGACATGAAGAAAGCAACATGGCATAAAACAAGGCCATATAGGAACTGATGGATCACTTTCCGATGAAAGGAATAATGACATGACTAAATTCATGGATGGAAGTGATGGATGGTTTGTGCCCTACGAAGAAATCCCAAAACATGAAGACTCCTTAATAACAAAAAGAAGTTCATGACATCATGAGGAGTTCTTCCAACATCTAGTTATCCCATCATCTCCACCTGAGGAGTTGTTGTAGGTCCCTAGTTAAGAGGGCACTTGGAAACAAGTTTCTTACTTGGAAGCAACTTGGAAGCAAAATTCCTAAGCCAAGAGGGAGCTTAGGTACACATTCCTTCCTTAGGAATGAATACATTCCTTCATTGGAATAGGTATGTCCTCCCTAATTAAGAGGGAGGGATAGACACATCATTCTTGTCTTCACTTGGGAAGACAGAATAGAGGATTGGGTAAACATCTCGCATCTGATGCTCTTTGAGGATGAGTTAGGGCATCCAAGATAAGAGTAGTCATAGAGGACCGATATTTTTTGAGGAATCGGAATCCAAGATAAGAATAGTCCTAGTGAAACACACTCTCAGAACCTGGGATGGGGTATAAACAATGATGAGGGTGTTTATACATCATTGGTCTCGCAAACATTGTGCTCTGAACTTGTGGAGAGATAGAGTTGTTAGTCAAGGCCTTGCTATTTGACAATGCGGGTTGATATGATGTTAAACAGATGGGTTACCAATTCGCCTCTTCTTATGAAAATTCTTTAGATTGAGAATGTCCAAGTACCATTATGAATACCTCCCTAGTTTAGAGGGAGTGTTGAAAAGTGTAACTAGGTTCGGTCTTCATAATGACATGTGTAATTGTGATTTTATGTAATTGATGTAAAGAAGAAAAATAAAATTATTTTTGTAATGCTTGTCTGATGGGTTTCAATGAGCAAGGAATTTTATTTTTAGTTGTGGCTCCCATTGTGAACCTTTAGGTTTTGTCATCATGTCATAAAAGTCAAACTGAGTCAATGTCATGTATGAAGGACCCTTCTTGGCCCTGTTACATTTTTGTATGAGTCATTAAATGAATAAGAAGGCTCTATAAGACCAAGCAAAAGCACCTCCTACAAGTTAGCTTCAAGAAGGAATAATGAAACCTCTCCAAATGACATGTCGGCCCAAGAAACTATCAAGTCGGCTTATTTACCTTGGCAAACTACTATAAATAGGCAGCTTGGCCTCATTTCACAAGCAAGCAATTCAGTCAAGGTCTGAAATAAGGAGAAGTGCGAAAATCACCCATAAATAAGTCTCATAACCAGCAAGAAGAAGGAAGGAAGAGAGAAGGTGTTTTGTGTCCGTTTTAGGGTTGTTCCTTTGTCACACGTGCGAAGAAAAGAGGGATCATCTACTGCAGGAAGGCCGAGAAGGCTACAGTCATCTAAGGTAACCGAATTGGGAGAAGGACAAATCAAAGGGAAGCCAAATTATCAAGAAGAAGTCTCCTTCTAAAGTGAGGATAGTTAAGGGTCAAATTTGGTCAACTATATGAGTTAGGGTTTCTTATTTAGAGCTGGAAGTTGCAGCCCTGAATCAAGTGGCCGAAATTCTGAAGGATAGCCGAGGAGGAAAAAGCAAAGGGTTTGCCTATCGTTGACTCAAGGAAAGAAAGGAAGCTTTGTGTCTTGGTCTTGGAGTGGCAAATAGATCAAGGGTCTTGGTCTTGGTATTCGTCAATTGAAGTCCCTATAAGAAGAAGAATTTGTTCGGGTTTTTCCTCTCAAGTGGGAGAGGTTTTGGCCCTGGCTGATAGCCTACATTGTGGGTCTCTTGTCTCTTTATGGTTTTTGCATTGGTAGCTATTTGATGAAGAACACTATACTAATATAAGTAAAAGAAGATCCTAATCTAAGAAGTAAAAAGCATTCACAATCAGTTATCAATAGAAGAGAAATCACCTAATTTCTATGCCCTAGATTTCTCAACAGCACGTTGGCAGTGAGATGGCTACTTGAGTTATCTTTTTGGTGGTGCAAGGTGTTCAGTGCTAGTGCAATAACTAGGCCTACTGTTGGGTGCTGGTACAAGAGCTAAGCCTAGTGGGACATAGACACCATGGCACACAAATGATCTAGCATAGAACTAGTATCTTGGTCATTGACACAACAAATATCCTGGTAATACTACAAGACCCTCAAAATCATGTTGGGGCATGTATCACAATGCATGTGGAAGGTTGTGCTGCAAATAATTGCTGAAAACATGCCACTGTGCATGCAAGCATAGCAGGCAAATACCGTATCAGTAAAAGCATACCATGCATGTATAGAGAATATATCTATATAGAATATATAGAATATACCATGTCATACCCTTATCATTGCAGCAGGCTTACTGCTAAGTGGCTTGTGAGACACATTTTGCTTGATTTACAAAAATATGGGATTTTGTGGTGAGTTTAGTCAAGTTGAGATTGTAGGAACCTTCAAAGAGGGGTTTTAAAGAGCTTTATCTTTAATTTAGGATCCCAAGATAGGACAAAGGAGCATTTTAATGTAGTTATGCACAGAGATAGGCTTGTGACAACCTTGGTTTTGTTTAGAGTCCCATGCTCTCTTCAATGAACTCTATTTAAGCACAAAACGAAACTTTCGATACAAAAGAATTGCCAAGGAGAATGGAAAGAAGTTTAATCAAATGATAATTACATAAAAAAGACCAGATAGCCCCAAAAACACTCAAGAATATCCTTGTATTTCTTTGTCAAAAACCTCAACTGAAATTTAGAGTTATTTCATTTTGACATTCCCCAAGTATCCCGCTTAGTATAAAGGTGCATGTAAATACATCTTAGCTATTTTTTGGTTAGTAGGCCATGGTTTGTTCCTTGCAAAAGGATGCCTAATATTACCTTCTTTAGCTCTCTGGGATGCTTTCGTTAAAAGACATCCTTATTATATTAAGAGAGTGTTCAAGTGAAGAGAAAAAGGGAAGGCCTTCATGTCCTTCCAAAGGTAGTCTAGATTGTTACTATTTTCACTCTTTTATAGAAATCAGATGAAGACGAAAAGCACGAATAATTTACTAAAATCATTAAAAAAAATATTTCCATAAACAGCAAATAAAAAACGTGGAAGAGCATATACCTTTACGTAAGTATATGATATAGTTCGAAGAAAAAAATCCCTGCCACATGAACATTGTTGAGAATCTTACCTCATAATCTGCCGTTCTTTTCAATATTTGATACTTTGGAGTTTCTAAATCTGGGGTTTTGTAAATTTGCAGCTGTCAAAGGATCATCATTGCTTGGTTAAAATAATAAGGTATAGCAAAGAGATTACTGGAAAGACTTGAAGCCCATGCAAATTCAATATAGACTAAACAGATAAAATATAAATTAATATACCACTCTTCATCTTGGAAAGTTACTCACCTGCTTCAAAACATCAATTAAACCTTCAAAAGAGAAATATTCATTATTTTTTATTGAGTCCCAGTAATCCTATTCAAACGAAAAAGAAAGAATTAGAACTAAGCAATAATTAAAGGAACAAATAAGAAAATAGCCAAAATATTGAAAACAAAATGCATTCTAGAGAAATTGCTACTCTTTAATAAAAACATGTGCATTACTCCCAAGAAGAAATCACCTGCCCATTAAAAACTTTCGTCCTTAACACCGTTATGCTTTCAATCCTGGTATTTACTATTTTTATTATGCAAAGATGTTAGTCAATGTCTCTCATTATCAGGTACGATACTTTCCTTGAAAATGACTACATCTTGTGCAATTCATTCTTTCTAAGTCCCAAAACAAAGTGGCACAGGGACAACGTAGTACCCCAATTTTAATCCTTGGAATTATGCTTGGTCTAATTATGTATGAAGTATGTCCAAAGTTAGTTTTGAAGGATGTTGAGCCATGTGGGCTGTGTAAAAGACACGTGATATAAATGTTGCAAATATTTTGTACAAATTCCTTGTGCGAAGCCCAAGGCCAAAGGCTCCTACTAGAAAATGTGTCATGTCCCTTCCTAAATTAATTTGGAACAAGACTAATTATTGCATTTTGGGGCCAATTTTGGAGACAGTGGGGCCCATTCGATTTTTATTAGGAGATTAGACTTAGGAGAAGATATTTTGTTGTGGTTAAATTACATAGGGGGGACCACCCACACTAGGGAAATACGCACTCCTTAGTTCGGTTTGCATGGAGGAGGTTAAGTGAGGGCCCATGATGGAGGTAAAATTGGAGGGAAAAGTGCTCCACGAAATCTATATAAGTGTTGTGGCCACCAACAACCCCCCTCCTTATGAAGTGTTATTGCTAATACTAAATAAGTGGGGACGCTCAGTGAAAAATCTAAAAAAATCAATTAGTGTTATATTTCCTTGAAACTTACAACATCATGGACTTAGGAAAATACCTTTGAAGAATCTAAAAACCTAAGTTTCATAATGAAGAAAGTAAATTCACTCCTTAAGGGATATCGCATCGCGCAAAGAATGATAGGGTACCTTTTAATGAGTTAAAATGATAAAAAACGCGAGATTGCGACGCGAAACTTCATCGCATCGCATGCATTAAAGAAACACTCACATTGAAAAACTTTAAAATCGCCAATATGCGATATCGCATATCGCGCATCGCAAAAATCACATGAGTTACACATAAGGATTATAACGATTAAGCAATCTGCGATATTGTGATATTGCGATACTGCGACACTGCGGTACTGCAAAGTTGTGATGTTGCGATATTGCGATACTACAACCTTGCGATAGAACAACATAATGAAATTGAGATATTGCGATACTGCGATCTGCGATATCACAAAGCAAAATCGCAGGACCTCTCCATCGCAGTTGGTTTTGGCTCATTATTCGAGAAAACTTTTTCTAAGCCAAGAACTGGTCATGCATTTTAATGCGAATTAATGAGTTGTTGCCAGTTGTTAATGAAGTATGGTATTGTGTTTTTCGAAGAACTAGTTCACGTAAGGTGGCATGTTTTGCATATCTTCGGCATTTAAAGTTTTCCTGTCAATATTTTTTATCATTACTTCCACCTCAAATGTAAACGGCAGGAACGAAGGACAAAGCGTTATACAAGGCAGTATGCAGAAAACTATGAGGAGGAAAGGCAGTACTCCAATGTCCATTTCGGAAGGCACACCTAATCCACTTAAGGGAGAGAAAGAGCCGCAGAACTCTTTTGAGGCATCCATCACAGATTTCTCATATACAGCCATGGTTGAATGAGTGCTAAACGATGCTAATACCAGAAACAAATAGTTTAATGCTCAGGGTCAAGAGTTCACGGAATCACTATTTTTACAAATTTTGAGCTTTATATCAGATGAGAGAAAAAGGCGCAAGAGGCGAAAAACGCATCAGGGAAGCCCAAATCAAGAAACAGAGGCAGTTTCCGATGCGCGATTAGCGCTTAGCACTAATCACGCATCACTGAAAAAACTTGCTCAAAAAGGAAGGCTCCTAATTACTTAGTCACCTGCAAGCCCCGAAAATTACAAGAAAGCAACAATAGAAACAAACTGGAATCAGAAAACTAAAGGAAAAGCAGAAGCAGTCCAAGGGTTAACCAAGTTGAAATGGGATTTTTACCAGGTATACATGGTAATGCCACATAGTCATTGGATGACTCTCAGGTATATCATCAATTTTACTGAGAAGATAATACCATCTCTTGTCGATTCTGTTTGCTTAACTCAACCAAAGACAGAAGACAGTCAGCCGACTCCACTCAGGAAAACACTGAATGCTTGCGACGTTAAGGAGCAAATTTAGAAATAGTTAGATATTAGATTTAATTTTAGAAATAGTTTTTCTTAGAAAGAGG
>APFE030425058.1:3200-32911 GCA_000404065.3 Pinus taeda
GAGCTCTGCTCTATTGGAGGTTGCCCCCTCGAAGAGGCCTGTGAACATTTCTCTCTGAGTAATAAAATCATTGCTATTCTGTGTTCTGGGTATATTTTCTTTGCATATTCTGTGTTATGGGTATTTTTTCTCGCATATTCTCTGTTCGGTATTACTTTGCAGGTTAAGAAGCATAACATCCCCCAACCTCCCCTCCATGACTCCAATCCCTTCGGGCCCCTCGGCACCTCCTTCGATCCTTCTTTGGCCCTGAATGATCCCCTCATCCCCTCTCTCTCCCCCCTCCCTCCCTACTCCCTTCACCCTCTTCCTCCCCAATCATTCCTCTCAGCCCTCCCCCCCCATCCTTTGAGAGAATAATCACAAGGAATCAATCCTCCCTATTCTCCTTTGACATTCACAAAAGACAAGGAAGAATAACCAACAAGTAAGAGACAATGTGGCAGAAAAGGAAATAGCAATGGGAACACAACAACCGATGGATTCCTTCCTCGAAAAAAGTATGGGAATCAAGGAAAAAAATCATCATTCTAATCGAGAGAAGCATCCCTCTGTCTCAACCCAAAATAAATAATGATCTTGGTCTCTTGGAATTGCAGAGGATTGGGACACTGCTCCAAATTCAATTCAGTCAAAGATATTCTATCAACTGAGAATCCAGACATACTCATGATCTAGGAGACAAAATAAATGAACAACAAATGTGGAAAATTATCCAAAAAACAAGGAACTATGATGGAACAAATCTCCAAGCAACAAGGGCATCTGGAGGAATCTACACAATATGGAGAAATGACATCTGGGAACTACATCACCATTAGAAAGGTATAAATTGGATTAAAACATAATTAAGAAATAAAACAAATGAAGAGAAAATCTGCCTCTTCAATATCTATGCACCAAATCACTATAGAGAGAAAGAGTTATTTGGGAACTCTCTCAAATACACTTTACTTCATATCCATAACAAGAACATCATTATAGGAGGCGATCTAAATTTGGTAATGAATGTTGAAGAGAAATTTGGAGGCACCTTCCATGCTGATCCTTCTTGTGATTTGCTAGAAAGTATAGTCAAAATTAAAAATCTTCTGGACATTCCTCTGAATAACGGGAAGTATACATGGAGCAAAAAAAGAATAGGACAAAGCAATATAAAAGAAAGGTTGGATTGAATTTTAATTCAAGACAACATTATAGCCAAATATAGTTCAGTTACATAAAAAATTATCCATACTTCCACATCCGACCACAAACCTGTTGTAATAAGTTTAGGGAACTTGGGAAAACTGGGACCTCTTCCATTTCGTTATTGCCCATCATGGAGCAACAATGAATAAACCAAACAAACAATAGCTAAAGCTTGGTCACACGAAATTATTGGATCCCCAAACTTCGATTGGGAAACAAAATTAAAAGCAGTGAAGAAATATTTAAAATTTTGGGCCAAATCCAATCACAATGAATCCAATAACAGGAAAAAGTAATTGCAAAAATAAATGGATATATTAGAGGAAAGGAAATAATGCATGGAAGAAACAAAAGAAAGCCATATTAAGGAGAAATACTTATTTTGGTACATCTACAGGAATAACAGAAAGGAGGAAGAGGAATGGAGACTTAAATCCAGGAGCCTATAGATTCAAGCAGGGGACAAGAATAGGACCCTTTTCCACAACACAACAATGGTGAGAATAATAATGAACAAGATCAACACTCTAAAGGGGGAGGGAGACCATGAAATCAAAGGGTAAGAAGACTTCAAAAAAGAATCATTCACCCATTTCAAAAATCTTCTAACAGCTGACCCAACAACTCTTAAATTTTAGAATTTCATCAAGCACATCCCAAAATGAATATATGGAGTATTAAACTCAAATCTATTGAAAGAGGTTAAAGAAAGAAAAATCCAAAATGTTTTTTGGAGCCTACAACCTGACAAGGCTCCCAAACCAGATGGTTTCTCAATTGCTTTCTATCGAAACAACTGGGCCATGATAAAAAAAGACCTCATAAGAATGATTAGGAATATCCTAAGGAAAAATAAGATAGGTGGATACACAAACTCGACATTCATAGCCCTCATTCCAAAAGAACCTAACCCTTCATCCTTCAGTCGATTTCACCCCATCTCCTTGTGCAACTCCTCATATAAAATTATCACCAAAATCCTTGCTAATTGTCTAAAACCTATTCTCCCCAACCTTATCTCTGAAAATCAAGGAGGTTTTGTGCCTCATAGACAAATCATGGACAATATCATGATTGTCCAAGAAGCACTGCACTCAAGTTTAGAAAAAAATAAGCAAGGCATCATCATAAAAATTGACATGGCAAATGCCTTTGATCGAGTTAATCTATCCTTTCTAGTAGTTGTTATTAAAAAAATTGGCTTCTCTGAGGAATTTTTAGAAATCATAAAAGCATGTACTGTTGGTCCATGGATTGCACCCCTCATCAATGGAATACCAAGTGAGTTTTTTCAAAGCTCCCGAGGGCTGAGACAAGGCTGCCCTTTGTCTCCCTTTCTCTACATTATTATTGCAAACTCATTGAGTGGACATCTTGAAAATTGCAGAATTGATCGAACCTTAACTGGTCTAACAATAAGCTCAAATACCAAAAGCATAAATCACTCCTTCTTTGTAGATGATACCCTCTTAATGGGAGTATCATCTTGCATAGTTGCTCGAAAGTTAAAAAAAAATCTAGACAGATTCATGGATGTCTCAAGAGGCCTTCCCAACAATAAAAAAATGTTGGATCTATTGATGGAATGCACCATCCAAAACTCTTCAAAGAATTGCACAAATTTGGAGATTCCCCTTCAGATTCAATGGAGTCATTTCTTATATCTAGGCCTACCTGTTTCCAAAGAAAAGTTGAAATTATAGTTATGGATCAAATTCATTGAGAAAATGAAAAAAAAGATCCAAAATTGGGGAATGATTTGGTTAAATATAGCAGGCAGAGTAACTCTAATCAAATAATTGTTTTTAGCTCTGCCTATTTATCAATTTATAGCAATAGTAGCCCCGAAAAGTATCCACAAACAAATAGAACTAATCATAAGGAGCTTCCTATGGCAAGGAGGAAAATCAAAAAGAGAAAAGTTCAGTCTAGTAAAATGGGATCAAGTAACTTCTCCCTATGATAATGGAGGGCTTTCAATTAGACTGCCAGGACTAATGAATTTGGCCCTTGGAGCTAAAATTGCCTGGAGAGTCATTACTCAGGACTACTACTAGTGGAAGCAGGTTTTGGAGTCCAAATATCTAAGTCACTCACGCTTCTCCCTCCTTTCAGAAATAAATCCATTTAGGGCTTGTACTCAAATGTGGAAGCTAATCAAAAAGGTCCTTCCTCTCCTCAAGGAAAATACCTCAAGACTATAAGGGAATGGTTGTGAGATCAATATTTGGAATGACAAAATATTGGGAAAGCCACCAATAAATGCTCTTCCAGAAATTCAATGGTTAAGAAGATGGATGAGTACAAAAGGACTCACCTCACTTGAGTCTATTTCACAATGGCATCAATTTGACAATACATGGAAAAATTGGAATGCTCCCAACCTTCCCCCATAATCTCAAAGATCAGTGGGAAGCATTGACCTCACATCTTAAAGGATCTGCACCTATCAACCAAGATTCCCAGGATTCTTTTATCTGGGATCCCCCTAGAGCTGATTATGCAATGAAGTCGGGATACATGAAACTCCAACAACAATAAGGGAATCAAGATTGGACCCCTTGGAAGTCGGTGTGGAAAAATGAAAGTTTGCCAAAAGTCAAAATTTTTATTTGGACCCTTCTCAAAGGAAAAATTTGATGTTTCTTGATCCTTTTCTCCCCCCTCTTAATAATCTATGTAAAATAATTTCTTCTCAAATGGTTTTTTTTAGCTTGTGAAACGTCATAAAAAAACGTTATAGTGAAAATGCCACGGTGACCTGTTTGGAGCAGTGAAACCCTAGAATCCAAAGCTCTGATACCAAATGTTATGAAACCAGCTCACAAAAAGATAAAAAAGATAGATCAATACCTTAGAATTCAACCTCTTCGAGGGGGCAACCTCCTTTACATCACACAAATGAACAACTCTTTGATGATACAAATGACAAGACCTCCTTTCTATATATAGGAGTCTAAGGGGTCATAATATAATTAGAGCTGACATAACAATAATAATGTAAGGGCACAATAATAACAATATGGGGACTACATGGGCACAACAATATAATAAGGGGGTTGTACTTATAGCAATAAGGGGTTACACTAATAGTATAGGGGCCTAAGAGCAGTTCGCAAGGGAAGAAATAGAAAAAGCTCTCAGTTTTGTCTGAGTATAGGTATCTATTTAACCACTATTACTTGAACAATCACGCGTTTCTATTCTCCTGAGATGCAAATGTGTGTTCCTTTCGATCAAGCCACTTCTAAATTTCCTTCTTAGTAGGGAACCACTTATTTGACATTAGACATTGCTTAGATTGATACTCGTTCTGGCAATGGAACCATTTGTTGGCTTAAGGGGACCTGGCCTAGGTTCAGAGTTATTCGCGCCAATTAACACAACCCTAATTGTTAGCCCTTTCAGAAATACCCTACATAGCGCAGGATGCAGTCTCACTTGAAGCAGTATTGGGGGATTCTAGAACCAGGTTCTGCATCCAGAGGCCTCTGTGATGGTTTCCTAGGGTTCTCAGGGTTTAGATCTACCTTCACACAAATCTATTCCTTCTGAATGTCAACTACTGCAACTCTATCAAAATAACCTTCAGATCCTTGCGAAGGTACTTAATTATATTTATCATGCAGAAAGATTATAAATCTAGCAGTTCCGCACAGTAAATGTGTATTCTGAAGCCCTTCTAGCCTAGATCTGTTGTCGTGTAGATCTACCCTTTCCGAACAGATAACTTCAACAAATCTATTTAACAACTTCCAACTCTTCGCGAAGGCCTTAAATCATTATTAACATGCATAAAAGATACAGATCCACTACTTTCGTGTACTAAAAAAGCATTAATTCATATAAGTCATAATAGATCATGGAGGAATTCAAACTTAACTGAAATAATAAAGAAGGAACATATGCATAGATTTAGCTAAAAACAATCTTTACTATGAATAAGCGTTCAATTACAGACTTCTCCTCTCTACGCACTCAACTACAGGGGCACGTGCACTAAGCTTGCAGACTTACCAAGGTCTCCGCGCACTCAGCTGTAGGAGCCTTCCCCTTTCGCCTAAGTACAAGAAACATACTTTTCATGCCTTAGCACCTTTCCCTTACAATGATTCCTTACAAAAAGTTATCTTCTTAGACTCGCTATGACTCAACTATATATAGCCTTTTCATTACAATACCCTGGTCCGCAGACCATGGGCGGGTCTCAAAACCATCCTATCACCTACCCATACAAGTGACTAATGCCCCTTTGAGTCTTACTTAGCTTCACGCTTTGCTTCCACATTTCGCAGAGACTTTACATTCTTTAACAAAAATATTACAGAAATTGACTTTACTGACAAAAATGGACCCCAGGGATCCCATCCCAACATGTATGAATCCATCTCCAAGACATTCAATGTCAAGGGTTTCCTTTCTTTTACATACTTTATCAGGGTCTTCATACCTTCTCCATGGAGATGTCATAACTAATCCTTCTAGTCAATATCAAATGTTGATTCCTTAACTCATCTTATAGATGCATCTTCCCATGATCTCTTCTTTTATCTTCTTCACATATCGATTTCCTCATGATCTTCTTTACATGATTATCTCAAGATAGGAACCATGATTGTCAACAACCTCATATTCCATAAGAGGTCATATTATGTTGATTTCATCTTATCAATATGTAGAAGAGTTCAAGGCACATTGTCTACATGCATTCATGCATCATTCTAATGCAAGAGATAATTCTTCTTTCATCATACTCATGTAATAAAGCATTTTAACTATACTATATGAAACTATATGATGACATGACTTTATCTATGAAGTATATACATACCTTTTCATTCTTTTGGTCATCTAGAATTTCTTTTAGCAACTTCCTTTTCTTGCTTGAATATGAAAGTACTTCAATCAACTTGACATGCTACACATCTTGGTCATCATACCTTATTCAAATGCTCCTTTCTAATGATGATGTATGATGACCTTTTTTATCTTCTATCTTGCTAAATGACTTTGTCCAACCATATATATATTGCTACTTCGGTTGTCCTTATATGCTTTCAATGAAGATGCCATGAGCTTCTTCCTTTCTATCATGATGACTTCTTCAACCATGAAGACTTATATTTTAGCTATCCTTACATGTTTATATGATAATGTCATCTCTATCTCATCTCTGATGCATTTTGATGATTGTGATTCTTTCCATCATGATTTCTATTTTCTACAAAACTGAAAAAAACTCAAGTATATTTTAGTCATAGTAAAGGTCTTTAACCTCCTCCTTCTTTGTCTTCTTCTTTTCAGGTTCATCCACTTCTTTGGTGACATGGGCTTCATTTCTATCTTATCTTTTCTTGTTGTCCTTTTTGGCTTCATAATAATTCCTCTTAAAGTTCCCATATTCATTACACCAATAACATTGTATCTTTGACATATCGATCTTCTTCTTTTTCCGAGGATCAAACTTTCCAAAATTTCCTTTTTTCCTAGCCATGACAACATATGCTTGAACTTTTTCATTTGATCCAGCATCACTCTTTGCCTTTAATCTAGTTTCTTCAATCTTACATAATGACCAAAGTTCACTGAATGGAGTGGCTTCCTTCTTTCCATAAATACTTGATACAAAGTTGCCCCGTTCATCTGGTAGTGGATTGAGCACAATGGTGCTTATTTCTTTATCAAACATTATTTCTCCTAGTTCTTGAAGTTGATCTCTTATTTGTGATATCCTCATAAGGTATGAGGCTACCCCTTCTTCCTTTGATACATTCATTTTGTATAGTTCGGTTCTCAATGATATAACTTCTCCTGCAGTGCTTACGGAAAACAATTCTAGCAACTTATCATAGATTTCTTTTGATTTTTCCAATTTTGCTACATATCGAACAAGATAATCTTTGATTGATTCGATGAGGACTCTTTGACCCCTTACTTCTCCTTTCATCTAATTTGATGGTGCTTGAGATTCTTCTTTTGATGGTTTGGAGATTGAACCATTAACATGTTCAATAAATTCATTCTTTATGAGGATCAAATATATCATCTTCTTCCATGCAAGGAAATTTGATGACCCAACCAATTTGTTGCTTTCCTTGCAGAATGAAGTCATTTTGATAGTAGAGTGAAATACTTACTTGTCAAGTGAAGATGCTCCTTTTGTAGATGACATCTTCAACTTGATGTCTTCTTGATGGTGTTGATGATTGAAGATCCCTTTTTGATGATGATTGCTGCCTTTTGTTCTCTTGGATGATGATTGTAGAATGTTGAGGCTTCCCAAGGTGCTTTAAATGTAGAATCCTTCTTTGAGTGGTGAGGTAGGGTCTTTGAGGTCTTCTTATTAAAAAGTGTTGTTTCTTCTAGATGGTATGATCCGTGTGATGAGATGGGTAATCCTATTTGATGCTCCTTAGTTCCTTTCTTCAAGATGATGTGTGTATCGATCCTTCTTTGTGCCCGACCCTTATGTATCCTTCTTCAATTGATGATCTTCAAGCTACCTCTTCTTATCCTGTCACTTTAGCTTTGATACCATTTTGATTAATCTAGGGGAAACTAGATTAGGTGATTTATCATTATTTGATAACTGCTTGTGATTTATTTTTACTTAATTGATTAGATTCATATTCAACTTGATTATTATTGTGTTTTCTATTATAAAATAACTACCAACAAATAAAGATCAATGAGACAACATGAAACAAGATATATGCAATTATCCAGGGCCAAAACCTGTCATCTTGAGAGGAAAACCCACCAAAATTCTTCTCTTATAGAATCTTCAAATGACAAATTCCAAGACCTAAGACACTTGAAAAAGACCCCTCCAAGACCAAGTCAACCTTTGCTTTTTGTAAATTAGAAGTTAGTTTAGTGATTATATTAGTGTTATGATATAAACTAGATGTTATTTAAGTTCAACTCATCTTTTCCATCATAGTTTATCTCATTTTGTTAATGATAAGTTAATGTATGCATGTGTTTGATTTCAGAGTCGTGTTGATCTGAAGGGAAGGGCACCTTTATCACTTCCATCTTGAGCTCCTTCATCTTCCCTTTCCACCTTCAATTCTGTCCCAAAACTTTGTTTCCATAAGTCATTTTTCGTAAGTATATCATGAGCACTCATCCTAGTTCAAAACAGAACTCTAAGAGGTCGTGAGCTAATCTAAGGGCTCAACCCAACCTTCCTTCATTTGATTCAACCTCTATCCACCTCTCCATACCCTCAAGACACCATTCTCACCATCAAAAGCCACTCAGAATCCCTCCTGTAGCAATATAGTACCTCTTGTAGCAATCCTATAGCACCACTTTTCTTAATCAATTTTGATCCCCATTGCAACTTTGACATAGTCAAGATGAATAATGACCCCCATCTGTGATTCAATGATTAGGGGAAGCTCCTAGGCCACTCTAATCATTCCTTTTCTTCATTGAAAAACATAGTAGAATTAGTTTTTTTATCACAAATATGATGCAAGTAGGCTACTGATTTTCAAGCAAGTGTGAACTAGATAGATGGTACATGCAATTATGATTGGTAGTTTGGTGAATTATGCAAGATAAAATAGCTTCCTTTTTGCAAGTAGATTTGGTAGTTTGATGCATTTTGCAAGATAAAATAACTTTCTTTCTGCAAGTAGATTAGCCCTTGTCCTTCCATGAATTGATTAATTAAGCATCTACAAGTTGAGTAAATGTCATTTCCACTTTCATAGCTAGAAGTAGTTTCCAATTGTACCTTCATCAACAAGTTTCCACTTTAATTCAGTAGGAGGAATGGTTTCTGAGCACTTTTGATTTAATGTCATGACTAAGGGTTGCATGAGTGGAATCCAATCTGCTGTGCATATAGCATTGTCACTTCTAAGTTTGTACAAACCCTGGGTTGATAATTTGAGTTGAGGGGCCCTTGGGAGTTGCAACATTCTTGGTGCAATACCAAGGCTCACCACGTTTTTGGCGCCGTTGCTGGGGAGGTGTCTAAGTAGATGTTGTTTCTGCTTAAGCATTGTTTTCTATTTTGCATTTAGGTTTTGAAAAAGTGAAAGAAAAAACATTTCTTTCATGCCTCGTAGGAGTAGGGATAATCAAAGAAAATTCTTACCAAAAACACCCACACCCTCAAACAATCAACCTTCACTTTTCTTCAGTGACTGTGAGCTTCCCTCTCTGATTGTAGGGGAGTTAGAAGACCGTCTAGGTGATCAACCTGAAATTTTTAATAACCTATTGGGGATGAAGAAGAGCGCACTTCACCTACCCAAACTATGGCTGAAAACATGGAAAATTAGGTCTTCCCCATCAGAGAGACCAATCGAGAGGCTATAATGAAAAACATAAGCCCTACTTCCCTTCCACACTTCAAGATTAACCTCTGAGGATCCTGACACCTTCATATTTGAATTTGCTATTGTTTGTAGGACCTATGACTATGTCTCTAATGAGAAGAAGTTGAAGTTATTCCCCTCCACCCTTAAAGATGCAACCTTGCGCTAGTTTATGGGTCTACCTAGGGGTAGCATCACTACCTGGCCCAAATGCAACAAGCCTTCAATAGCAAGTACAGGGACTACTATAGGTCCAAAGAAACCAAAGAAGAAATATTGAGGATGAATCTTGGTCCTGATGAATCCCTAGAAGACTATGAGGAGATATTTCAACTCAGTTATAGGAGAGCCAAGTGTACCCTTGATCCTGAATCACTTAAGCTAGTTCTTCTCCCAGGGATCAGGGAGGCTATGTTAGCAACCCTAAACACGTTGTATGGAGGAGATACCTATCATTTATCCTATGATGACATCAAAATTGTTTTCAAGAACCACTCTAGGGCTACCAAGAAGAAGGGTAGGGCTATTCAAGGCTTGGTCAATTCCTCTCCCTCCACAACATCCATTAAGAATGAGATAGGGAACATGTTGGAGGATTTCAAGAGTGAAATGTTTCATACATTTACATTGCAAATGGATACCATACAAATCAGAAGAAAGAAGGAGGAAGCAGAAAGGGCACTAGCTATGTTTTGCCCTAGATGCACCAAAAGACATCCTAGGAATGAATGCCAATTAAATGTCATAGAAGTTTGCCTAGTCTGTAAAGAAAATCATGCAACAAACAAATGCCCTTCTTTTCTAGGACTAAAAGTTGTATATCAAGGGGCAGAAGGTGGGTTAGAGCAAATTTGCTTCATTAATCAAAGAAGACCTCAAGGAGTTCGACCATATCAACAAGGCATGCAAGGTGAACAATACTCTTATTATAATCCAAATCAGAATGTACCTTTGCAACCTTGGTACTCTTCCACTCATCCATCCTGGTCCACGCCTCCTTCTTGGCTTTATGCTCCTCCATATCCTCCTCAACCTGTCAACCATCCTTTTCAGCCATATTCACCCCAATCTTCTCAATGGAGACACCCATCACAAGGGTGGAGGCCTCAAGTCAACTAACCTCTTGCTTTACTACCTCCACCCCAACCTCAACCACAACTCACTCATCCTACTCCACCTAAGCAACCTGAAATGTCTGCTCAACCCAATATGAACCCAAACAACAAGCAAGCACAACAGGTCTATAGTGGAGAGACATCCTATCCTGCTTATGCTGTGGAAATCCAGGAGATTAACCTTCAGTCTAGGAGAGCACTTCCATATAACCACCCACCTTCTCCACCTGAAGAGCTTGGAGAATAGAAGGAAGAGAGTTTTCCTCAAGTCAATCCACCTCCTTTTCCTTAGAGGTTGATCCACCCTAGCCAACACACTCCAGAAGAGGTTGAACTTCTGGGAGAATTGAAGAATTTGTGTGTTAAGATACCCCTTTTCCAGGCCATTAAAGATGTTCCCATCTATAATAAGCTCATCAAGAAGAAATGTTTCAAAAATCCCGAGAGAAGAAAAAGAGACACCCCCACAATAAATGTTGTTGGGAAACTATCTAATTTGATGCTTGGGAGGGTGATATTCCTGAAATATCTAGACCCTGGAAGCCCAATAGTAGATATGCACATTGATGGCCTTATAGTCCCTAATACCCTGGTTGATCTTGGGGCTACATTCAATGTGATGAATAAGGAAACCATGATAAAGCTAAATCTCCAAGGGGATTTGAGGAAGACCACCACATTGTTGCAACTTGCAGACAAGTCCACATTAGCTCCTGAGGGAGTTGTTGAAGATGTTATGGTCTCCATTGACTTTTGGGAGTATCCTACTGATTCCCTAGTTCTCTAGACCAAAACCAAGTTTAATGGCTATCCTCTCATCTTGGGAAGACCGTGGTTAGTCACTGTTGATGCTTACATTAGTTGTAGGGCTGGGAACATGACCATTAAGAATGGAGATTTGTCAAAACAAATGGTATTGTTTCCTCCTGCTCAGCCTTCTATTGAGCATGACTTACCCTTGTGGTTAGAAGAGGAGGAAGAAGATGAATTGTATCACAGCACCCCCTACCCAATCTTCACTCTAGATACTTATTACAGGAGGGGGGCAACCTGATGAAGATGACCTCATTGACCATATCCTTCAGAACCAACCTCCCACTCCCATACCATTGATGAATTGATGAAAGAATATGGGAGTAGTCCTTGGAATGACTTATGCCCTATTGACTCAAGTCCAAGACATGTCAAGATTATAGAGTTTGGCACATCTATAACCTTAAATATCAACCCTTCTCTCTGTTCCAAACATGAAGAACAATTGTGCAAAGTGTCGAGGCAACACTTGGACGCTTTTGCTTTGGATTATAAGGAAATGAAAGGTGTGCATCCCTCAGTTTGTACTCATCATATTTACAACAAGGAGGGACGCAAGCCTGTGTGTCAACCCCAAAGAAGGATGAACCCAACTCTTAAGGACATTATGAAAGAAGAACTGCAAAATCTACTAGATGCAAAGTTCATATACCCCATTTCAGTGGGTGTCACCTCTTCTTGTAGTTCCTAAGAAGAATGGGAAGTGGAGAATCTGTGTTGATTATTGGGAACTTAACAAGGCTATAAAGAAGGATCATTTTCCTTTACCCTTCATTGACCAAGTCCTAGATGGCCTTGCAAGGAAGAAATTCTTCTCCTTCCTAATGGATTTAGTGGATACAACCAAATCCAGATCGGCCTTGAAGACCAAGATAAGACCACATTCACATGTCCTTGGGGTACCTTTTCTCATAGAGTTCTTCCATTTGGTTTATGCAATGGCCCTACTACTTTCCAGAGGGCATTTTTGAGAATTTTTGTTGAACTTGTTCATGACTCCGTTGAAATATACATGGATGATTTCATTGCTTATGGATGTGACTTCCATGAATTTCTCTCCAATTTGTGCAAGGTCTTGAAGAAATGCATTGAAATGAATCTCTCTCTAAGCCCTGAGAAATGTGAGTTCTTGATGAATGAGGGGATTGTCCTTGGCCATTCCATATCCAAGGAAGGGATACAGGTTGACCCAAACAAAATTTCCATCATCAAAAGGGTCCCTACCCCTCAAAATAAAAGAGATGTTAGGAGTTTCTTGGAACTAGCTAGGTATTATAGGAGATTCATCTAAGACTTTAGTAAAGTGGCTTCACTTTTGTTTGGGTTATTGGCAAAAGATTTAGATTTATGTTGGACCAACAATTGTCAAGAGGCACTTGAATTGTTGAAAGAAAAATTGACCACTGCACCCATCCTAAGGGGTCCCAACTGGGCATTACCTTTCCATATCCATATTGATGCATCAGATAAAGATGTGGGGGGAGACTTGGGACAAGTAGAAGATAAGTTGCCTTATGCTATCTATTTCATTAGTAGAATTTGTCTAACATTGATTTGAATTACACTGTCACTGAAAAATAATTCTTAGTTGTAGTACATTCTTTAAACAAATTTAGGAACTATATCACTGGGTATCAAAATTTTGTTCATATTAATCATGCAACCATTAAATATTTGATGAACATGCATGATGTCATTGCTAGGATAATTAGATGCTTGTTATTGTTACAACAATTTGATTTGACTATGATTGACAAACTAGGGAAAGAAAATGTAGTTGCACATTTTTGTCTAGGTTAACCTTGCCTATAGGTAATGAGGAGATGGTGGATAATCAACTACCAGATGAACACCTCTTTTCCATCTTGGTTCTTTCTCTTTGGTTTGCTGACATAGCCAACTACTTGGTCGCTGGGAGGTTCCCTCCTAATCTATCATCCAGAGAGAAAAGCAAGATTGTAAGGAAAAACTCTCCTTTCACTTGGATTGGGGGCAATCTTTTTAGATTGGGGCCAGATTAGATCTTGAGGAGATGTGTAAGAGAAGAGGAGGTATTTGACATCCTCTCAGCATGTCATGATGGACCTTGTGGAGGTCATTTTGTTGCTAAAAGGACAACCTTTAAAGTTTTACACGTTGGTTACTATTGGCCCACTTAACATCAAGATGCAAGGAAATGCACCGCTAGATGTGATTAGTGCCAAAGGATGGGAAAACCCACACCCAATGATGAAAGGCCCCTACAACCTCAAGTGGCCTTAGAGATATTTGATAAGTGGGGCATGTATTTCATTGGGCCAATTGATCCACCATCAAGATATAAGAAGTACATAATTGTGTTCACTGATTACTTAACAAAGTGGGTTGATACAAAGGCAGTCAAAGCAACAAGTAAGCAGAAAGTGGTGGAGTTTTTAAGATAAAACATCTTCTACAAGTTTGGGTATCCAAGGGAGGTAGTCATTGATCAAGGAGCACAATTCACATCAAACTTGATTGAAGATCTCATGAGGCAACACCATATCAAGCAGAAGACATCCACTGCCTATTACCCTCAAGAAAATGAGAAAGTAGAGGTCACAAACAAAGCATTGTAGAGCATCCTCACTAAGGTTGTTAGCAACAGTAGGAAGGATTAGGCAGAGAGACTAGTAGAGGCCACTTGGGCCTACAACAACACTTGGAAAACCACCATTGGATTCACTCCATATAACTTGGTTTGTAGGAAGAAGGCTTTGCTTTCTATTTAGTTTGAATATAACACTTTGAGAATGACAACTTAGTTGGACTTAGACTTCACTACAACACAACAAGAATGGTTGCTCCAACTTAATTGCTTAGATGAGTTCAGAATGAAAGCTCTCCTACACATTGAAGTCATACAATTGCAAAGGAAGGTATAGCATGACAAGCATATCAAGGAAAATACTTTCCAAGAAGGGGATTGGGCCTTGTCATATGATTCTAGGTTCAAATATTTCAAAGGGAAGCTAATGACAATATGGTTGGGTCCATATCTAGTAGGAAAGTATCATGAAAATGGATTTGTCCATATCAAAACAATTGATGAGGAAGGCATACCCTTACCTGTAAATGGTTATAGGTTGAAGCTATATAGAAAACCTCTATCCAAGGAAGAATTTATCAGTTCAATCAACAAAGAATTAAATGTGATTGGGAGTTTCATAGCTTCTAGTCCACAACATTCCTAGAAATTTGAAAAAAAATTTAAAAAAAATAAGAAGGTCTGGATGAAAACCTCTATGAGGCATTTGAGGCCAACTCTAGGGTTGAAAACCTCTCTGAGGATGACGCACCTAGGGTAAGCATGCAGGTTGAAAACCTCCTAAAAGGAAGTGTGTATTTTTTAAGAAAAAAAGAGAAAAAAACCAAAAAAAAAAAAGAAGAAAAGAAGAACAAGGGAGAATCTTATACCATGTCTGCTAATGTTTCTGTTGTTTGGCAGAATTGCACACAGTGGCATATTTCATGGCTACAGGCCAAAGCCTACAAGCTATCATCCATCCTCCCATCCATAGATCTCATATCCATCCTCTCCATTCATATGACCATCTCTCTCCACCATCCCATCAACAATAAATTCGAATTTCACCTCCTCTTTGTGATGCTACAAGAGGAACCTGTGAAGTTACATGAGAGAGATCCAATTAGGAGAATAGCCCAAAAGACCATCATGACTTGCGGAAATGATAAAGAGGGTCCTCCAATGATTTTTCCATCATCCATCCAGCACCCATCCACTCCATTTCACCAAACACTTGCTCAAATTTTCCACTATGTCCTACCTTTAAAAAGCACAAAATTCATTGTTTTCTATTTTTACAATGTATGCACTACTCATTCATGACTCTAACCCTATCCTCATGACTTATCATAATATCCCTTAGCATCATCATGCAAACTGAAGACTTCAACAGGGGATCAAAAGACTGCTACAGGAAGAAAAATCCTCCTGTAGCAGCCCATGCAACCATAAAAGAAAACACTGATATTACTTTTTTTTTTCCACTGCTAGAAGGGATGATGGAGCCTTGTTGCAACTATGAAGAGACACTTCATCCTCGGGGAGGTTTTCCACCAAAAACAACAACTTGAACATCAAAGAGGCACCTACACACACACAACAAAAACAACAATCAAGGTATCATCAAGAATGAAGACATGAACATGAAACAAGTCAACGAGTCAACTCCCTTGATCATAATGATATATGGCCCAACTCCAACATGAAACCCTTTGCAGCAATGATCCACGGGTAGGCTCAGTTATGGCAACCCTCACCTACTCCCTATGCATAAAATGACTAAAATGTGTTTTGAGCGAGAGAGGTGTGTTAATACGCTGGAGGTGGCTAGTGAACTTGGCCACCCTCGGCTAGTAAGCTTAAGTTTAAGTTAAGTCACCCATGCAACGTGGAAATGTCAACTCAAAACGAAGTGGTTTCCTCAAATAGTGGGGTCATAATCACGAGGAGAGAGAAATGATTACAGTTAGTGGGAACAATGGTCCAAAAGCGGAAACTCGTGTTAATGCCAAGTCTCTAGAGCGCTCCAAGGTTTTAACCAAAAGAGTATATGATGTGCTAGGCTTGACTTCATTTGCACCATCACTCATTCCAAAAACAGGTAGAGGAAGGACATGCTAGTGCATTAGACAACCTAGGGTGCCACCAAGGAGTTTCGAACCCTGTCTGCAAGTGTTATAGGAGAAAGCTATAGGCAAACCTGCAAGTGATATAGGAGGGTCAAGAGAAGCTGCAGGAAAAATTGGGAGGAGAAAATGGAGTCACAGTGGCTCAATATTGTCTCAAAACCTTAATGCACACCCAAAATTGTTTTAACAAGAAGTAAGTGACACCCTCCTTCCTTGTTTCTACATCCATTTGCATGAGAAGTTTGCTTGAAATTAAGAACCTATAATGATGAATTGATTAGTAGGAGGTATTTTTGAAGTTTACTGTGGTTCAAAGAAGAGAAAAATAGTTTAGTTGATATAAATTTGAGCACCTTTGTTCCTCACTACTACCAAGAAATTTAACACTGTTCACCACTTACACTGCTTGAAATTTTTTGAATTCCACGCCTACATAGCATCAAGGAGGAATAGTAGAAGAAATGGGGGGAGGATTTAACAGAAGAGAATCCTCAAACACCAGGAGAATTCAACAACATCCTCTAGTAGTGGACATTTTCAAGAGACACTAGTGGTTGGGTTTCTTGATTTTTTAAAAGGGTATGATGATGATCTTGCTCATGAATTTTCCATGGCATTACAGTTTCAAGAGGAAGACAATGCCACTACTGTTATCAGAGGATTGGCCATCTCTCTCAGTCTTGAAACCATAAGTAGAGTGACCACCTTGCCTCTAGGAATTAGGTGGAGCAAAGAAGACAAGCGGGTGCCACAACTAGGAAAAACTTCTTCCTTTCAAAAGAGAACCCTGTAGAAGATAAGAATGGAGTAAGAAGGGAAAGTCTACCTTACCCTTGGGATGAGTTAGCTTACCATATCCTCAAGTATATACCTTGTGAAGGAAGATTAAGTGTGGTTTATGCCTACCACTTCATATTGCTCCATCAATTGAGATTCAAGGCAAAATTGCATCTCCCTCAAAGATTTAGTGTCCCCCATTTCCTCCTACAATCAATCAAGGAGATGATTTAGAAGGTTGGGGGGGGGGGGGGGGGGGGGGGGAGCACCAACATTTTTCTCACCATGGCCTCATCAAGTTAATAGTGGTGGATGCTGTGAACCACTTGAGGATCCTTGTCTTATGGAACAAATTTGTGGACATGGATTTCATAGAAACCCAAGCCATCACACCAGGAGAGACACCATCCTCTCGTATTGGAGGTAAAGAAGGCAAAACAAAGGAAGAAGGAGCAAAAATAGAGGAGGAAGAGGCAACAAGAACATAAGAGGAAGAGAGAAAAACATAGGAAAAACAGGCAGTAGAGACAAAGGAAGGAGAAGCAGAGAAAAAAGGAGAAGAGGGGGAGAAGAAAGTAGAAGAAAGAGTAAGCCTTAAGGATACTTCTCAACCCTAAGGAACATATAACAACCACATTAAACAAGTCTATCTCTAGGAGATACTGAACAGGAAGTAGCTGCAACATTAGCTACATTGGGCACTCCTGTCAAGCCCAAGAGGAAGTAATCAAGACAAGGTCCCATTTATTTCAGAACCAGGAAGAGCACCAGAATTAGACAAGGAAAACCACAAACTCCTACAAAGGTTCCTATAATTATTGATGAGTCACCAAGCACAAAGGAAGAAATAGGACCCAGTGAAGTAAAGATTGAGGGGGTCACTCCTCCTAAAACCAAAACAAAGTCACCTATAGCACCTGTGAGTAGGCCTACCACTAGGTCAGTCACCTTCAAGAAGCCAAGGACATAATATGCCTTTGAGAAAGAAGAAAAAGAGAAGCTACATGAGGATCATGGTTTTCTACAGGAGGGGTGAAGTCTGCTATAGGAAGAACAAGGGAAGCTACAAGAGAGCAAGAAAGAGCTTCAAAAGGAAGCCACCACCTCAAATCTAGTTGGAAAAGACCTACAAGAGCTCCAAGAGCCTAACCCACAACCTAGCTTGGGGTCCTACTACAAATTTATTGGAGGAAGGATTATCTCTGAAAAATTTGCAATCCCACTCCTTTACGAGCTGGAGATATAGAGAGGGAGAACCCACAAGTGGACGCAAATTGCTAAATCAAAGAATGTGGAAGATGTGGGCCTCATGGAAGATAAGGTCATTGAAATGAGCAAGGAGTTAAGTGATTTGAGACTGAGGGAGTCTATTATGAAGGAGTAGTTACAGGCAGAAGACACATGGTTGAGAGAGAGGCTATAGGAGAAAGAAACACAACTTGCCACCATGGCAAGTCTCTCTATGGAAGCCCTGTAATGCAGGAAACCATCAAAGTCTTATGCTCTCTTTCTCAAAGAACAATGGATACAGTTCCAAATCAAAACTCTAGCATAATATGGATCAGACTATAGGTAGTTTATTGAGTTTTAAAACCAAACTAACATGGAAGACAAGGAAAAATTAACAAAATTTATATGCACAATCTCACTTTGACAAATCTGAACTTTTGGGATCCAAATTCAAGATTGGGAGACATGCATCTAATGGCCTTAGCATCTTGGTTGACTCGTGAGGAGACAAGAGTTGAGGAGGTGAAAAAGTTAATGGCAAAGTAGGAGAAGAAACCCTTGTATATCAGAGTAGAGCTAGTGAGCCCTAAGGATGTCATTAACAACCATAGCCTCATCTCCAAAGATGTTGCTCTAGAACCCGAATACATTGCTACCCAGGAGCAAGACATTCTAGACTTTGAAGACACATTTAGGATGTTGGGAAAAGAAAGTCTACAAGCCTGCTCGAGAAGATTGCATGCCTTACTACACAATCTACAAATTAGAGAATATCACTCTCCTCAAAGGCTAAGGAATGCCTTGGAGAGGACACCATAGTACAAGAGAATCATGTATAGAATGAAAATCGGGTGGATAGGACTCAAAATCAATACACCCTTGCTGCTAGGCTTACAAGAAGGAAGAGATGAAGCAGAAGAGCAAAGGGAGTGGACAAAGATAGAAAGGAATGCAAGTTTTTACCCACAAGAGGGTACACCATTTGAGGAGCCATGGGATGTCAGGGAGGCCACCAGGGCCATGAAAGAGCTTCACATGAATGACTGAGTTGCTCAGAGGATGAGCAACACCTTCAGCAAGGGGGTGATGATGAATCCCATCAATACGTAAATTTTGAAGACTCAAAATCAATACACCCTTGCTGCTAGGCTTACAAGAAGGAAGAGATGAAGCAGAAGAGCAAAGGGAGTGGACAAAGATAGAAATGAATGCAAGTTTTTACCCACAAGAGGGTACACCATTTGAGGAGCCATGGGATGTCAGGGAGGCCACCAGGGCCATGAAAGAGCTTCACATGAATGACTGAGTTGCTCAGAGGATGAGAAACACCTTCAGCAAGGGGGTGATGATGAATCCCATCAATACGTAAATTTTGAAGATCATTATGCCATTCTTCAACCTTAAAAATATCCTTCTCTCACATTAATTCACATTTTTCTGTTATATTATGCTTAGTAAGAGGAGTAAAAGGTGTTTGTCATAGCATGTGGCTTAATGTGGTTTAATTGCAGGAAAAAGAAGCATTTTTGAGGCTATTACTATGCAGGGGCTTGATGGAGACAACTAGGAGAGAATCTAGGGGGTTTGTCCACCTTCTTAACTCCCTAACTCGACATGGGATCACAAAAGCCTTTCTCACTAGTTCGAATTCATTAGCAATTGAGTGACTCCTAGTCCAAATGAAGCTCAAGAGGGACAAGATCCACCATTTTCGAGATTAAGTAGGGAATCACTCCTACTTTCAAGGGAGCTGCTATCAATTGCCCTTTTGTATAAATAAATCAGAAGAAGAGCTCATGAGGATTCAAAGTTTTTATTCAGCTAGGTGTAGCTATTGAGCTTGATGCTTGACATTGTTACTTTGAACTTTTATGTGATGACTGAGACCTACACTTTTTGATAATGAGAAGTTGGATTTTAAGCTGCATCTGAGTTAGTTTCAGAGGACTGAGACCCTTGGGTTTGGGCCCAACTCAAAGGCTTTGGTCCCTCTTTTTGTACTTATGTTTGTTCTTGATTCCAAGTAGTTCATAGTTTCTTTTAGTTCAATAGAGATTAAGCTATAAAAACCTGTTGATGCAAGCCTCTTCTTCACCTCTCTTGTGGGAGAATGAGTGGAAGGATTCACAACCTCAGTCCAAAAATATTGTGCTTATGATTTCTTAGAAATAGATTAATGATTATCACTCTGTTTTACATTTTCTTTATGTATATTAGAAGTCACTTTAGTGATTAGATCAATGTTATGGCATAAACTAGATGAACTAAATTCAGCTCATATTTTTCATCATAGGTTATCTCATTTTGTTAATGATAAATGGATGTATGCATGTGATTGATTGTGGGGTTGTGTTGATCTGCAGGGAAGGGCACATTTACCACTTCCATCTTGAGCTCCTTCATCTTCTCTTTCCACCATCAATTCTATCCCAAAATCTGTTTCCATAAGTCATTTTTCCCAAGTATACTGTGAGCACTCATCCTAGTGCAAAATAGACCTCTCAGAGGTCCTGAGATTTGCTAGGGGCTCAACCCACCCTTCCTTCATTTGCTTCAACCTCCATCCACCTCTTCATACCATCAAGACACCATTCTCACCCTCAAAATCCACTCGGAGTCCCTCCTATAGCAGTATAGACCCTCCTGTGGCAATACATGACCTTATAACAAGCCTGTAGCACCACTTTCCTTCATCAATTTTGATCTCCACTGCAACTTTGACTCAATCAAAATGAATAATGACCCCCAACTATGATTTGATGATAAAGGTAAGCACCTAGGCCACTCTAACCATTCCTTTTGTTCACTGCAAAACATAGTAGAGTTAGTTTTTTTATCACAAGTATGATGCAAGTAGGCTACTGATTTTCAAGCAAGTGTGAACTAAGAAGATGGTACATGCAATTATGACTGGTAGTTTGGTGAATTATGCAAGATAAAATAACTTCCTTTCTGCATGTAGATTTGGTAGTTTGATGGATTTTGCAAGATAAAATAGCTTTCTTTCTACAAGTAGATTATCCCTTGTCCTTTCATGAATTGATTAATTAAGCATCTACAAGTTGAGTAAATGGTATTTCCACTTTCATAGCTAGAAGTAGTTTCCAATTGTACCTTCATCAATAAGCTTCCATTTTAATTCAGTTGGAGGAATGGCCTCTGAGCACTTTTGATCTAATGTCATGAATGCGGGTGGCATGAGTGGAATCCAATCTGTTTTGCATATAACATTGTCACCTCTAAGTTTGTACGAATCTGATGAGCACCAGTATTGCAGCAAAAATGCTACAACTACTGGGGCTACCAACTTTACTTTATCAACCGAGGTTCGTACAAACTTGGAGGTGACAATGTTGTATACACAAGAAGATGTGATGGATTCACTCTTTGTCACTACTGAGCTGGCGATAGATCACTATGGTTTCTCAAACCAGCCTTCTATTGATTCAGAGGGAGTTTGATTACTAATGAAGAAAAGGGAATTTTGCACTAATTGGGAGAATTGAAATATTGTCTACTGCAGTAAAGAAAAACTGAAATCAATGCTTTAAACACACCACTCATCTACTAATTGCTAAGAGATATTGCTTCAGAATAATTCTAAGCTAACATGTGTGCAATCTTAACTGTCCTAGGCATGCAATGTAAAATAACCAATCATTCTACTGTTGCGCATATGAATGAACACAGTAACTTTTTTCCTTTTTATCTTTTTTTTTTTGTGAAAATGTAAATGTTAAATCTTCTTGGTGATGTGACAAGTGGGTTAGAGACGGTAATGGAAGGTCATATGGCTTGGGAGGCAAGTAGGGGTCTTTTCCTATCTTCCTGGATGATTTTTCCATAAATCAGCCTCAAAACAGGCCACTACAGGTCATCCTATAGGATGTCCTAATGCTCCTACAAGATCCCCTGTATTCCTACAGGATCTAACCATGAGCAATAGGGGTGACTTGGAAGGTGGTATAGGGCTTAGGGAAGGTGAATGATGGAAGACACAAGGCAAGGGGGTGGCTAGGACTTCCTCAGCGCTCAAACCAAAGTTTGTAAGATGGCCGGATTTGCTCAACAAACCTGGAAAGTTGTTCTTATGGAATGATGAATTGGTTGAGGGACTTGATGGCTTTTGGTGATCATGGATGGATGAGGTTAGGTTGGGGTTGTTGGCATGAGATCTTCCTGCACTATTGAAAATCCTTCAATACATACATTACTGGCATTGATTCATGAATCATATCAAAGAAGGACGATTTCTAATCAACTTAAGAAAACAAAATTTCATTATTTAGTTGCCTAATTCATGCATGAAAATACTTGCGGAATATTGTGAAATGCCATGAGATCTAATACAAAGCTAAAGATATCAGAAATGACAATTGAAAACTGAAAAGATGTTGGCCTAAGTAGCAGAAAACCCTAAATTCCATAAGAAATCAGAATTCTGTCTTTTTGGGGCTGAATAGGAGTTTTTCCTCAAACCATGGTCCCTGAAGGGAGGAGTGAGGCCAAATCCACCTACTATCAGCCTTTTTCGTATTCCTTTATCTCTCTAAAGCTATTGTTAAAGCATTGCACAAATGGAAACAAACTAATCAAATTCACCACTGCTTGCAATGAAACAATGCTAAAATCAATTAAACACTTAATCTATGAAATAACCTAAACATACAAGTACAAGAAGAGGAGCCTTTGCTGCTAGGGTTGGGCCCTAACCCAAGAGCTTCAACCCTCTGAGTCAACTCAGTGTTGGATCAAGGAAATGCTCATTCTCATTATCATATCAAAAAAACTACATAACAATATTTTTCCACAAAGCTTGAACTCGAAAATGCTTAGTGTTCTTACATAAAAAATCTGAATCCTAATGAGGCTCTAGGCCTCATTTATACAACTGAAGTCTCCAACAACTTCCTTAAATCTAGGGAGGCTCGGCTCCCAAACTCAAGATGAACTGGCTCTTATCTGTCACTGGCTCTACTGCCCATGATCTCCATGACTCGGCTGCTTGCAACTCTGAGCTAGTGTGATTTGATTGAGGAATATTCGAATGTGTGAGGATTTAATGAGGATCTATCTCCTATAATCTCTCCTTCTTGTTTCATTCAAGTTTCTGCCCTTAATTAGCCAAAATTGCCATGATTTTCTCTCAAAAATCTGCAATCAATGCACATTAGACCACTAGACATACATCTTACTTTTACTCATCTCATTAAAAAAAAAAAATAATTAAAACATGTAAGGAATTATGAGAAGAGTTGATTTTCATAAGCTTGGAGGTGTATTAAGGCCCATATAGTTACCCAATGATGAGGCTCATCAAAACCCTAGGTCGATAATTTGAGTTGAGGAGCCCTTAGGGGTTGCAATATTCTTGGTGCAATACCAGGGCTCACCAATAGGGAGGAGTAGCTCTTGCATAAGCTCAAGAGGATAGAACTAATGGGTGTTTAGTAAGCCATAGCAGCCATGTTGGAATGTTGACACAAATCCATACACCTGCAAATCCATTGCTACCAAACCATAACAAATCCATGCCAAATGGCTAAGTTCCGCACAAATATGTGTGCGGCGAAGTAAAGTGGGAACTCAATTTATAATTTGATTGACTAATTTCAAATCTGAGGAAAACCTAGCCGTGGAAGCCAAGGATTGGTTGTCAAGATTATGCCTTATCATCATTGGGCGAAAGGAGAGTGATGTGGCCCGAAGGCTGCATCTCGAAGATTCTTGATCGGCAACGCAATGAGCGGGTGGGGCGACGTAATCCAGAC
The DNA here is from genome assembly GCA_000404065.3 of Pinus taeda. Lineage (NCBI taxonomy): Eukaryota > Viridiplantae > Streptophyta > Pinopsida > Pinales > Pinaceae > Pinus > Pinus taeda. The sequence goes on from APFE030425058.1 coordinate 27,108, forward strand.
CACAATGGTAGACAGTGAGCTCGACAGTCACACTATTGGCTAGGGTGGATCCACTTGACTAGTCAACCCGTCGAATCAACCCCTGATTATTCTCAAGAGTGCATGGGATAGGAAGTAGGGTGGATAGCAGTAGGATGTCGTGACATTGCCATAACATGGACCAAGAGAAAGCAAGGGTCCTGCGGTGGTATGCCCCACTTACCACGTGGCCCGAGGACCACACCCTAGAAGCTTTGATGAACAACGCAAAGGAAGAGCAGGGATGATGGGGCATAGGGCCAACTAGGCTCACAGATCGGAGATGGGGAGTGTTCCCATTTGTTGGAATGGAGCCCACATGAAAACTCATCCCTATGAACATATCCCGAGAGTTCATTTTTGTAACCCCAAGGAATGACATGGATGACTGGGTATTGGGCTAGTTGGGCTCACAGATAAGAGGTAGGGAGCATTCCCATTGGTCGGGATGGAGCCCATATGACAGCTCATCCCTGAGGCAAAAATCCAATGAGCTAAATAGGGGAGCTTGTTTTAAAGAACAAGATGATGTGGTGACAGGATGACTCAACATGAGTTTTCATGACTCTAAACCTCGTGGGCCAATCAGAGGCTATGGTATGATGAAAGGAATGAACCACAATCTCCACGTGGCCCAAAGGTTCCATCCTGGAGGTGTGCGTAAGAGTGGAAAAGGGAGTCCTCGAGATAAAAGCATCAGAATGATGTGTCGTGGAGGCCCCACCACAGAGGTACAATAGGGAGAAGTTATGGAAAGCATCGAGATAAGGCGCAACAAGATGTTGTGGTGGACGGAGAGAGGGGTTCCCTCTTGATGTCACACACCCGTCAGTGAAAACCGTAAGTAGGTTTGGAATCTCGATACCGCCTTCTTTAACTCCCCTTGCGGTAGTTTCAAAAAGGGCGGTGGTCTCATTCTCTCACATTCTCATTCTCTCATACTCTTGCACACTTAGTTCATTCTTGGAGCATGCTTGGAACACTCTAGCAATCTCTTGGATTGTAGAAAGAAAGTAAAGGAAAACAAGAGATCGCAAGGGAAAAGTTGGATCAACATCTACAACAGGGATACTCTGCAGGTAACAAGTTGCATGTGTGATTTCCTTGCACATTTTTGGATGTATGGTATATGCATGTGATTCCTTGGTTATGTGTTGTCACTAGCATGGATATTTTCCTAGATTGACAATGGTTTCAACCTTTCCTTTCCTTTTCCTGGATAGCCATGGTGTTGTGGGTTTCCCACTTGTTTTTCTGATTGGCGCTTAGATTCCCTATGGTTGTGGGTTGGAGCAAACACTCTAGAAGGCTTGGAACAACTTGGGTTGAGTTACTAGTTCTTGGAACCTGCAGGTTGGGACAAACGCTCTGGAGCCTTGGTGGTTGAGTTACTAGTCCCTGGAGCTACGAGTGGAACAAATGCTCTGGAGCCTTGGTTTAGCTGTTGTTTGAACTTTGAGTTACTAGTTCCTGGAGCCCTGGACAACTTGGGTAGAGACCGATTTGGTTGATGTTAGTGATTTCTGGACCATATAGGTCAAATCACTGTGGTTGAGGGTTGAGGTGGTTTGGCCTCTAGAAGCCCTGGCTGGTTTTCTCTTGGTTTATCCCATGAGATCCCACATTCATGCTTGGAATATGGCGTGAGGGTGATTGCCTAAAAGAGAGATTTGGTTCAACCCAATCTATGGTTGAGTGGTACGTGGAAGTCCCTAACTTGGTTGGCACTTTCATATGTTAATAGAGCTATTTACCAATTGTGATCTCATTATGGATGATTTTCCATGGTTTCTATTCTGGTTATTGTTGGTTATATTATGTATTCTGTCTATGGCTCTTGACATGTTTGATAAGTTATTGAATGGTTGATGAATGCATGGGCTAACAAGTGTTATTGCAGCTGGATAGAGAGGGCATAGGGCATTCTTGGTGATTCTCAGATGAAGACTATCAATTCATGATTACATATATGAATTCATGACCTATAGCTTTCATGTTCACCATATGTTTGACGTAATGTATATCATGGAATATGCATGTCTAGGTCAAGTTCTTGCTTGAATTTTGATTGATTAGCATTGTCATCACCTTTGATAGCATTTGGGAAAGTTGCAAGAAGTTTTGGGCAGTGGTCTAGAGGCTAACTTGAAAACATGGCTCAGATCTCAGAACCATTGGCACTGAACTAGGGATTTAGGGTCATCACCGCATGGAAGTAAGCATGTGAGTGCAGTTATAGGGTTCCAACCACATGGAGGCAGTGTCAAGGGTGCAGTAATGGAGCTAGGTCATTGGAAAAGGCTCTAGTTCAAGGATTGACCATCTGGAGTGGTTTGCAGTCTCCTGAGTGGTCTGTGGTCCCTGAGGGATGTCAAATTGTTGTTGAATTTTCGGCCCCACTTCCATAACTGGAACTTGGAGGTCGATTCATATCACAGTGACACTTGTCTCATATTTATCCCGGCGAGCTCGTAAAAGTGGGTGACTGTGGGAGGAGGTGGTTACACCAACTTCAAAGTGGAGAGATTTCTTCATTCACCTCAACGAAAAGAAAGGCAAGTACATGGAAAAATACATCATTATACCTCACTTCTGGGAATGCCCTGAAAATGGGTTGCTCAAATCCCAAATCTGACTGCACCAGTGAAATCGTCACGAAATTTTGAGTAAAATGAGTATAAACTTAGTTAGATTCCAATAATGTCAACTCTAGACCCCCAAGAGAATCTCTAAGATTGCACAACAAAATATTTGGGAATATTCTTAAGAATATTCCCTAGGAAGATACCTCTTGAAATTTGCACCCACTCAAGGTTCTACACCTCTTGGTTCCTATGCTTCGGGTTCTGTGCACCCGGTTCAATCTCTGCTTGCCGGCCCTCCTCTGTTGTTCGGTTGAATGAAAAGGTATGAGTTTAAATGGCAATAACCCAGTGGATAAAATAAAGCTCGTCAAGTTGGCAGGTTGGTTGGCGCATCATGTGTTAACACTATTGGTTGGTTGGATGGGTTGTGGGTTTAAACCCCGCGAACCCATTTTTAATATAAAACAAATCTTCGTTGTTATAAACATTGATACTAACCATATATTGTTTTAATAAATAACAAATGTGTTATAATCGTCGACCAATCTTGTCACTAATAATAATAACCGTTTGAAACTTACCGCTCCCATGGGTCAGTTGGGGCCAATTTGGCCACTTGTTGGGTGCCACATGGCACCTTTTGATTGGGCCACGTGGCCCCATGCTATTGGGCCAACAAACTACGTTGAAGTTTAGCGGGTTGTCGCCATATTTGGTAGTTTTGCCAAATTTAACCCCAACTAGCTTTGTTGCCAAATTTCACTGACTACTATCAAATTTAGTTGCTATTTTCGCTGGACCGCGAATTTGATGATGCCCCAAATTTATCTGGTGCCAACAAAATTTGTCCTTTTGCCAAGTTTAATTATAGCTTTGACTGCGAATAACTTTCACATACGAACTCAGAGTGAGGCGCCCTTTTTCCGTTGGATTCCTTGTGATGAGATATTTGGTTTGGCACTGGTTTCACTGAGAGTTGAGGACTTTGATTTTTAGGCATTTAAGGAATCCTCCTGGATCACTGCATACTCTAGGTAAGAGGAAACAATGACATCAACCACCACTGTCACTTTAGTGGTTGTTCTCTTTTTGTATCGTGGTTGGATGTCATCTCGACAAGGGAGCCTTCGTTGATAGGCCTCATAGATTAAGTAACCCAAGAAATCCAAGATTAAATACCGTCCTAGAAACCCATTAAATTTATACCCTAGAATGATGCTCAATAAAGAAAGGATTTGGGTGAAAAGAGGTGACAAGTTCAAAGAACTTATGGCTAAGTATAAAGGAATAAGATAAGTTTTAGATATGCTCAAATAGATTCCAAAAACATGCCACCATTCAATTAAAGATTGTTGTTATAAATTATGGTTTTAGAAGAAGACAATTTAGCATCATGCAAATTTATGACAACAATATAAAACAACCTATAAAATATGATATGCAATAATTTCTCAAAGGTTATTTAAAGAGTAAACAAGGGATGAAGTTTTAGCTACTTTTAATGGCCAAAAATGCACAAAACAACTAGTAAAATCTAGACATCAACCCTAAAATTATGGCTGAAAGATGCATACAAATGATATTTTTCCTTTTCCAATTTATGATATACAAACCCTAACCCTAGGACAATAATGTAGAGGTAAAATTAGTTATCAAGTGCAATTTTTTCCAAACACTAGCCTTATTTTACTATGCAAAAGGTGATTTTTTTAAAGGATTGGCACACAAAGGCTAGTGCTTTATCCACCTTGGGTATATGAAGTTCAGAAGGGTGAGGTTAAAGGAGAAGGACCTTGGTTCGAGTGAGTTAGAGAGAGTATACTCTCAATCAAACCCTAGTGATTTTTAAAATTCAATGGAGATTTAAAATCAAGGAATGCAATTCCATCTTCCTTAATGGATACCTTATGAAAAATTTTACAAAGGAGATTTTAGAGCCATAAAATCTTCAACATAACAAGAAAAATTCATTGACACCCTAATTACACAACTATGAAAAAATGGAAGAAGGTACTCACAATAGACTTACACAATTCGCCATAGCATCACTTCCTCAATCTAAGAAAATCATTCCAAGCCAATCTTGTCCTCCCCAAGCCAAGTCACTATCTTCAGTGATCCATTGCATCCAAGAAGACAAGACTACTAGTGCGCACTCTTTCACAAGAGGTACGAGAGTGTGTGTGGCAATGAGCCTCTCCAAATTGACTCCCCTATATTTATATGAGGTAACTAAGTCAATTTGGGATAAATTTAGACTAAAAAACCGTAAAATAATATTTTAAGTGTCTGCAAGTGAAGTAGGCTACAAGCTGATTAAAAAGATAGCTCTCACAATGATAAAACATAAGAAATAGCCTCTTTTTACCTTACGTGTGCGAGTAAAAGGCTCTCCAAGCATGACATCATCCTCCAAATGTGAAGATGTCCCTCGAGCAAGGTGTTGGAAATGGTCAAAGAATGCTCCTCATTCTAAGCCATCTCCTCAACATCAAAGGCACATCATCAAGCCATACCTCTCACCAACCATACATCATCATCAATAAGCCCCACATAATTACTCTAGGACATGCAAGGGTGATGTCACAAGCCTAAAGCATCATGTCATCATAAAAAAGAAGTGTACCATCCCTCCAAATGGATCACAATCAACATCATCATCAATAGGATCTAGGAAGAAGGAAACATCATCAAGAAGGTGTAAGGCTAACTTTGGGGCATCTTCTAGTCATTGAGGTACATCATCATTACTAGTAATGTCCTAGATTCATTGTGTAGTGTTCTAGCTTCTAGAGAGGAAGAAGGTGACAAGCATCGATGTTGAACCCATCCCAAAGTCAACACTCATCTCAAGGTGATCAATGTTGTAGCTTCAAGGTCTCGAAGGGCCATCATGCTGGGCTAGATGTCCTCATCAAAGTGCTGGAGAGGTGTCAAGACATCCCTCAAGGGACATCAAATGTACATAGGAATAAACATTTGAAACATACCCTCAAAATCAAATGAAATCATCATCATAGGTAAATAACCATAAAGATATCATAGTGGGTCATATCTAATGCAAAAGGCATAAGAGTACTTCACACAAGCATTGTCATCAAATGTCTTTTTAGTTGATGATTTGTAAACAAGTTACCATACTTAGATATAGGGGGGTTATCCAAAGCATAGTTGCAGGAATCGCCCCCCCCCCCCCGGATC
>APFE030425061.1:2474-17989 GCA_000404065.3 Pinus taeda
TAATTAGGAATATTACAGTCTCCCCTGGAAAAATGTTGCTTGTCCTCAAGCAACTGAAGTGATGGATGTTGCAAGATCTTCTCACTCTCCCAAGTGGCATCCTCATCCGACAAATTCTTCCACCTCACCAAGAATTCTCGGACCATCCTGTTCCGTAGCTGCCTCTCCCTGGTATCAATGATATTCTCTGACTGCAATACCAAATGCCCCTCGTTATCCAAGGGTGGTAGCTCATCTATCACTGTCACTTGCTGCCCCAATGCCTTTTTCATGCATGATACATCGAAAACGTTATGAATCTTGCTGCCTTGGGGCAACCCCAACTCATATGCAACCTGTCCAACCCTGCGTATCACCCTGTAGGGCCCATAAAAGAGGGGCTTAAGGCTTCTCAGCCCCTTTCTGCTTTAGTGACGACTGTCAGTATGGCTGTAACCATAGGTAGACCATGTCCCCTACCTCGAACTGTCTCTCCAGCCGACCCCTGTCGGCATACAACTTCTGCTGGTTCTGTGCTATAGCCATGTTATCCTTGAGAGCTCGGAGAATATCCTGACTCTCTTGGATCCATATCTTGGCTCTGGGAGCCTTGCTATCACGAAACATCACGTCAGCAAAAGATAAAGGATGATACCCATATAAAGCATAGAATGGTGACATACCAATGCACATGTGATGTGAAGTATTGTAGCAGTACTCCCCTAGATGCAGCCACCTCAACCATGCTCACTACTGCCCATTGGCATAGTTTAACAAGTAGCCTTCTAGCCATTTGTTAACTATCTCTGTTTGCCCATCCTTTGTGAGTGGTCACTGGTACTCGGTGTCAACTCTGTCCCCACCAACCGAAAAAGCTCCTGCCAAAACCCGCCCATGAAACGGCTGTCCCTACCATTGACGATGGTCTTAGGAAGACCATGTAGCCTGAAGATCTCTCTAAAGAATAGCTCAGCCACCTGTGCTGTTGTATAGTATGCGAATATGGCAAAAAAGTGTGCATACTTTGTTAGTCGGTCAACGACGACAAAGATGCAATCCTTGCCATGTACCATGGGCAACCCTCTGATGAAGTCCATCGAAATACTCTCCCATTTCCCCTCCGGAATGGGAAGAGGTTGCAATAATCCCGCGGGATGGCTCATCTCTTCCTTGTTCCTCTGGCAAACATCGCACTCCCGAATGTGCCAGAGTACGTCCTCCTTGAGACCCTTCCATGAGAACCTCTCCCTAATGGTCCTGTAGGTTTTGGTAAACCCCTGATGTCCTACCAACGGTGAGTCATGTGATGCTTGGAGTATCTTCTTCTTGAGCTGAGACCCCTCAGTCAAGAAGATCCGGTCCCTCTAACAGATGATCTCATCAACCACCCTATACCTGTCATCTGCCACCTGCCCATCCAGAACCTCACTTGCAAACCTGTCCTTGGAGTACTCTACTAAGAGTCGAGCCCTCCAATCTATATCCAAGCTCATAAGAGACAACGTAGCTGGTCTACGTGAAAGGGCATCTGCTACCACGTTGTTCTTACCCTTGACATACTCAATGTCAAATTCACATGCTTGGATCTTGCTGATCCACTTCTACTGCCTCTCCTATAGCTGCTTCTGCTCCAAAAAGAACTTGAGGCTGTTGTGATTAGTCCTCACCCTGAACCTGTTACCCACCAAATACTGTCGGTACTTAGCCAATGCATGCATGATGTCCAACATCTCCTTGTTGTATATAGAATACAACCTCTCATGTGGAAGGAGCTTCCGGCACTCAAAGGCTATAGGGTGACCTCCCTGCATCAACACTGTGTTGATCCCCTCTCCCGACGCATCACACTCCAAAACAAAAGGTTGCGTAAAATCTGGCAACGCAAGCACTCGGAAGCTGCTCATAACCTCTTTGAGCCTGTCAAAGGCTCGCTGCACTGTATCTGACCAACTGAAAGCCCCCTTCCTCATCAAATCTATCAGGGGTGCAGCAAGCTGTGAGAAACCTTTGACAACTTCCGATAGTAAGTACAAATGCCAATGAATCCTCGAAGTACCGTCACATTTCTCGGCTCTGGCCATTCTCTGATGGCCCTGATCTTCTCCCCGTGGATTCTCACTCCGTCCACTCCTTTGATGTGTCCCAGATACAACATCCCCATCAACCCAAACTCACACTTGGAGAGTTTGGCATAGAATTGCTGCTCTTGTAAGATATGCAATACCATCTCAATGTGCTGGAGATGCTCCTCCCAAGTCCTGTTGTAAATGAGAATGTCATCAAAAAATACCAACACAAACTTCCTCAGGTGACTACGAAAGATGTGATTCATGCAAGACAGAAATGTAGTGGGGGTGCTAGTTAGCCCAAAAGGCATCACCAAGAACTCAAAGTGCCCATGGTGACACCTGAAGGCGGTCTTGGGAATGTCCTGTTCCCTCACGCGAATCTGATGGTACCCAGATCTCAAATCAATCATTGAGAAGAATCGTGCTCCCCTCAACTCGTCCATCAACTCATCGATCCTGGGTATGGAGTACCTGTTCTTCAGGGTCTTCTTGTTCAGGGCCCTATAGTCAATGCACATCCTTAATGTACCGTCCTTCTTTTTCACCAACACCTCAGAAGAAGCAAAAGGACTCATGCTCGGTCGAATGTGCCCAAGAGCCAACAACTCCTCGATAGCCCCGCTCAATCTCGTCCTGATAGGCCTTGGGGTGCCTATAGGGGGTGGTGATCACTGCCTGGATGCCCTGCTTAAGCTCGATAGTGTGCTCAAACCCCTGATCCGGTGGCTGTCTTGGTGGAATCTCTCCAAACACTATGGCATACCGATCAAGGATGGACTGGATCTCTAGATGTACCATCTGCCCTGTAGTCCCTGCCTCTGATGCACGCAGCTCCACTGCCCACTCTATGTCTCCCTTCTAGAAGACTGCTTCCATCTGATGAGCCGACACATTCTGAGGCGGATATGTGTGCTATCCCTGTATCTTCTCATGCCTCCCTATCTTCTCATCATCCCACTCCATCTCTAGGGTCTTCCAATCCGTCGTGACCTTCCCTAGAGTAATAAGCGACTCAACACCCAGTATCATGTTGGTGTCTAGAATATCGACCACGAAAAAGTGGTCAGTCAATGTGTAGGTGCCCATCATCACTAAAAGCTCTGGAACATAACGAGCGTATGTCACGGTCTGATCTCCTGGGATCAATACTGAAAACCCATCGAAGCTCTCTGTCTTAATACCTCTCAGCTCAACCATCTTTGGATTGATGAAGTTGTGGGTTGCCCCACTGTCAACCAAAACTAATACGCGCTGGCCACGTACTGTCCCTCGTACGCATAGCGTCAGATACTTGGGGTCTCCTCGCAACGCTGCAAGGGCCCCTTCAGTGGGTGCAAAAGATGCACCACCTGCTGCTGGTGGTGGAGGTGGCAAAGGCCCCTGTATGGCATGGCTATCTCCTGCCTCCACATCCTCCTCGTCATCCTCTTCTCCACTACTCTCGAAGAAGACCTCAATAAAATGTGCTTTGCCAACAACACATCTATGTCCTGGTGCCCATGGCTCCTGACAGGTGAAGCACAACTGCTTCTTCTTCAGCTCCCTCCTGGCATCGTCGTCAAGCTGTACTCGTCCTGGATTCCCCTTTGGAGGAGGAATCCTCACATCCTTCCCCTTAGACTGAAAAGTCTGTCTCTGGGGGTAAGGTGTCCGGGTCCTGGGTAAGACATCCTGCAAGTCCCAGGTCCTACTAATAGCATCGTGGAGTTTGGCTAGTTTAGTGGATCAGACTAAACCCCGAAGTGGCTCTGCTAACCCCTCAACATACATATAGACCCTCCGTGCCGTGGATAGGTCTGGCACCATCACAGCAACCCTCAAGAAATCTGCAATGTAGGTCTCTAGGCTCCGTGTTTGTTTGAGCCTCGTGAGCTCAATGAAATGTTGCTTTGGATCCCTCCGATCAAATCGCTCCATTAGTCTCCTGGTAAACTCGGCATATGTCATCACTGTGGAGTGCCTCAGTGTAACCATCCCATGAAACCACCAATCATGGGCCTCGCCATCCAAATGTAATGTTGCCACCTTGATGGCTTATGCCTCCGACATCTGGTTAAGCTGGAAATAAATGTCCAGCTTCTCCACCCAAGACTTTTTCGAACTGTTTGATGAGCCATCAAACATAGGCAAGCGGAATCTACTCGCTGCACAGTGGGTGTCGCCATCATGGTAATGCCGGTACCCTCTGTGATGGTCGCAGGGTTTGCTATCCCGCTGGAGCTGAACAAAATCTCTGAATGAGAGGGCTTCCTTGAAATCCTGCCCATAGGCCTGGTACTCTGCAAAATAATCGCCCATATGTCCGGGCTCTACCTCCTGCTGGGTTATGACCCCCGTGTCTACTCTTAAGAAAGTGGGAATGGTAGAGCGTGTAGGGGCATGTGAGGCCACCTGCTGCACAGTATCACGCTGCTCTGGCAAGTGATGGGATGAACCTGATCTCTCACCAATCAGGAAAAGTCGTGGGCTCTCACGCTGTCTGGCCTCTACTGCCGTGAATCTCTGCCCCATCACCTCAATCTGCCTCAACAAATCTTGCACAGATTTGAGGAGCATGTCCGCAAATCTTTTCCTGTCCTTATTTGCCATCTGCTCTGCGTTCACTACTAGCTCTCTTTGTTCTACATTTACCACAGGTTCCTCCTATTCTGCGACCTTACAGGAACATAGTCTCCCTCTCCGTAGGTATTCTCCAACCTACATTCAGTGTCTCTGTATCTCCTACCTCTGTAACAAATGTAGGGTTTTTCCCCAGTGTCATAGATTGCTAACTCCACAGGCTGAGCCAGATCTATGCTCTGATACCACTGTAATATTCCTAACCCGGAATATTCCTCAAACCCCAGTAAAAACTCCAACAAAATATGTGCAAATGATATAATAACCCAAAAATGATAAAATAACAGTGGAACAACATATAATAATATAAACCGGAAATATAAGCAAATACACAAGAAATGCAGTGAGAAATGCTAAGCCAGTTTATTATATTGAGCAATAAAATGAGTACAAGAGGTGATCAAGCAGATGGCACCTCGTTTTAAACAAGGCAAGTGAAGAAATACTCTCAGAATGACAAGAATGACCTCTCTACGTGGATGTTGTTGTTATTGCTAGAAAACAAATGATGATTTGGGGCTGCTCACCTCCTCGAAAAAAGCTGAAACTCTGGATTCGTGCTCTACTCAAGAAACCCAGAAAAAACCAGAAAGCTTTCCTAGAATGGCTAACCCCCGAAAAACACCGCCTTGGGGTTTTGCGCAGTTCCACAATACCTGCGCTACCACTGAAGAAACCCCTCTAAGCTCTGCCTGAAACCTTGCCAAAAATCCTCCAATGAGACAAGAGTTGGACCCTTGCTCAATCACCCAGCGTAAATTCACTTGCAAACTCCAATCCAGCACTGCAACCAAAAAGAACTGCATCCCTCTCTAGGTGCTGCGTAGTCCTCCAAAACGCTGATGAAACGCTGCTAAACAGTGCTAAGGGTGAGATCTCCAAACGAAGACACTCAATGCACTAAACAGTGCTGCAGACTAGCTAAACATCCAACGTGCACAGAAGTCGAAACGACTAGCTCAAAATGCACATAACTGAATGATCCAAAATGAGGGGGCTCTTCTCTATTTTATAGCCTCTGCCTCTCACAATCCCTAGGCTCACCTCCTCCCGCGTGATTCCCCTCTTGCCATGTGTTCTTCCCTCCTGCGCAGTCCCTCCATTTCTGCGTCCCCCTTTGGCCCCCTTGGCTCCTCCTTAAGTTACAACGTTGTGCTACTAGGAAGTGACTTTTTATTCTTAAAGTGAGTTATCTTCCCCATCCTCACTTTTTATTTATAAATAACTATAGAAGGCAAAAATTGGGCAAAATCGAATATTCCAATTAGCCATGGCTAATTAGGAATATTACAACGTGGCAAGAGGGGATTACGTTGGAGGAGGTGAGCCTTGGGATTGGGAGAGGCAAATGCTATAAAGGAGAGAGGAGCCCCCTCATTTTGTCATTCAAGTATGAGCATTTGAGCTAGTCACTTTGACTTGGAGCACGCTGGTTGTTTAGCCTTTCTGCAGCAATGTTTAGTGCACTAAGTGTCTCCGTTCGGAGATCTCACCCTTAGCTCCGAGGGACTTCGAGTGCCTACTCGAGCAAGGTATTTTCAGCAGTCTTTTTGCAGTAGTTTTGATGTTTGGTATTTGGGTGGAGCTTAGCATTGGAGGACTGTGCAGTCTTGAGAGAGAGGGACGCAGTTCTTCTGAGGGCAGTTCCGGCTTGAAGATTTTTGGAGTTGAGCTGAGATATTGAGCAAGGGATCAGCTCTTGCATATTGGAGGAGTTTGGCAGAGTTTCAGGCAGTATTTTGGAGGATTCTACTCAGTGGCAGCGCAGGGCCTTGAGAGATTGCATGATTCCCCAAGGGGGGCGATTTTCGGGGGTCATCCATTTCAAAAACGCTTTCTGGGTTTCTCTGGGTTTTCTGAGGAGAGGTGGATTCCAGAGTTTCAACATTTTCTGAGGAGGGGAACAGCCCCAAATCCTCATTTGATTTCCAGCGGTAGCAGTAGCACGACAGTTCTCCAACAGAATCCACGCAGTTCAGAGAGAGGTCATTCCTTTGCTATTCTAAGTGTATTTCTTCACTTGCCTAGTGCAAGTCGAGGTGCCATCCTTCTGATCACCTCCTGTACTCATTCCATTACTTAGTATAATAAAATGGCTTAGCATTTCTCTCTGCATTTCTTGAGTATCTGGTTATATTTCATGTTTACATTATTATATGTTGCACCACTATTATTTTATCATTTTGAGTTTCCTGGTTATTATATCATTTGTGCATATTTGGTTGGAGTTACTGGGGTTTTGGGGAATATCTCTGAAACGGGATATTACAGATAGCGTGGTCTACTGTCGAGGGAGCATATGTTCCACCCCTGTCCTCACACTTGGGGAGGTGATTGCTAGGGAGATTCATTGTACACTTTTGTTGAGGCTGCTACATATGCATGAGGGACAATGGATGGTAGACTTCATCTATAGGAGAGTGTCTAAACTCCCAGCATTGTTCAGGTACATCATCAAGAGCTGGGATAGCAGATTTCACTGTGCGGTTTAAGGGGCAGGGTAGATGGCATGCATGGGCCAAAGTCCTAATACTTGGGGTCCACCTATGGCATACATACAGGGGTCAGAGATGAGGACCAAGTTGGTTCTAACAGGTAGCAGTGCTACGCAATGGCAGCTCGTGAGGAGTGGGAGTTATGAGCTCCCATTACAGTTGGGGATCTAGGGATCTGGTTGGTGAGTGGATCACTCCACTTCTCGATGCGCAGGGTTATGATGGAGGGTGATCCATTTCTTTCCCAGGCTAACACATGGGGATTCACTGAGACCTTCGTTATATGGCGAGACAGGTTGTTGCTCAAGATCGAGGCTAGACGAGGAGTGGTGGACAGTGTAGAGTTTCCCTGGAAGGTTGTTCCTAGTGGTGACCGAGATAGATATAGTGGTCGAGCGTTACCAGAGTGGAGGACCCGGTATGAGCATGTTGAGTACTCAAGCACGACCGGGGTGTCACGATGTCAACAGGATAGGTTCCTTCTACAACGAGAAAGAGATTCTCGAATAATAGTTCGGCTACCCGTCAAGGTGAGCTAGTTTCTATAAGGGAAGGTCATCCAAATCTTCCATTGGGTTTTAGTGATTCATTGACGGTGTGGCAGGGTGATTAGCAAGAGAAGTTTAGGGGAAGCTCAAGAAGACGAGGGTTCAATCCCACCAGGATTGGATTGCATCTTTAGGAGTCCACTCCTGAAGCACACAAGAGGGACTATTTGATAGAGCAGTTTCACGAGGACATGATCAGGATCTTATACTACCACAATGCTCTACCTAGTGGCAATATGCAAAGAGTGTCTGGTGCCTATGATGAGCTAGACAATGAGTGGAGCAAGGGATACCTCATGTTGATCAGGATGGCTTGGGATCCTGGTGGGACAGGGTAAAGATCAGGGATGGTTGGGTGGTACATTTGGGACCCCGGTATTGTGTGCAGAGACTATTGGGGTCAACTGAACGAGAGGGTGCTTGTTCAGGAATTGCTTGAGGACTAGCAATTTTTAGTGGGGAGGACTGTAATGTCCCAATTAAATTAATTTTGCTAAGAAGAATTTCCATTTTTTCCATTGGGTGTTGCGAAATATTTTGGTAGGTAAACTTAAGGAAAGTGGGTGGAGGGAATCTCCACTTAATTTTTGGAGAGGAGGCCACAGACATTAGAGAAAAGGAAAAATTAAATTGGTAGTGAGATGTGGGGGCCACCCAAAAAGGAGAATTCAAACCCCTTAGGAAAAACTTGAGCTAGGGAGAAGGAGGTCGAATTGGTGGGGCCCACAAGGAGAGAAAGCGGGCAGCAATGATAAATAGAGGGAAGAGACATCATTTTGGGGGCTTTTGACATTTTGATAACTGATTGGCACTCTAGCTGTTTAGCTAAGTTACAAGTGTTGCTTAGCACAAGAGCTTCCCAAGGAGTGAAGCTCAACCTTTCTTCGAGGGACTTCGAGTACCACCCTAGGAAGGATTTTCTCTTGCTCTGGATGTTGGGAGAGGGACATCACATAGGTACACGCTATTTTGGTTTAGCTGGGACGTAGAGGGAGAGGCCATGCAGTCATTGGGCGAAGTGGTGCCAGAAATTGGTGTCTCTATTACTGCAGGGGTGTTCTTGGTCAGATTTGATCCAAAGGAGGGAGACTTTGGGAGGCAAAAGGGAGTCCCTCACTGTTGTACGAATTGCTGAAGATTGCTACTGTGTCACCCCTCACAGACCTGCACAATTCTTCTTGGGTGATTGTTGTGTGGGGTGTCGGTTTGAGCATTTAGGGGTTGAGCTGCTAGTATTTCATTTGGAGGGAAATTGTGGGGAGATTGCTAGCATTTTGGAGCAGCAATTCATCATTTTCTGCTACAGGTCGAGCGTTATGGTATTTGAGGACGGCCAAGCTATTTGGGGTTGAATTTGGAGGGTCAAAACCAAAGCAAACCCTTTGTAGGTTTTTCTGGGTTTTTGACAAGTATCACAACCCTAAATTTAAAGAATTTTCTGGGTAGTTTTGAGGGGCCAAATCAATCGGCCAAGTCAGCCAACAATGTAGAAAAACTAGGGCAACGCAGATTTCTAGAGGAACAAACTATTGCAATAGTTGGGCATCGAGAGATTGATCACCTGCGGCTTGTAGCTAGCCTTGAACAAGCCCAGTTGCACTCCTTCCAATTTATTGTACTCCAACAGTTTACTTATAATAAAATTGGCCATTTTGGTGTTTCGGAGCATTTTCTCTTCATGGGTGTTTGCTGAAATTTATTGTGTTGTTATTTATGTGCATGTCTTTGATTATCTCTGTAAAATTTCTATTTGCAATATTACAGTGGTATTAGAGAATGATCATGGTGAGTTGTTTGAGAGCTAGCAAGATCATGGAGGTTTTGGTCGTGCATGCATAGTGTCTAGTGAATTTATGGGCACTCTAATGACATAGACAGGGAAAAGTACACACGAGATCATGGAGGAGTTGATGAGGTAGAACCAACAGTTAAGGAGGAAAAACCAACAGGTCCTAGAGAAGATGCAACAAATGGTGGGGACGTGGAGTCATACCCTACAGAGAAGCCATGTGCATGCACGCACAACCCAACAGTACAACACCCATACATATGGCCAATTTGGTTGTCCTACCATCCTTCATTCGCTGGATGAGCTAAAGGAGAAGCATGGGTCAAGAACGAGATCATCCTGTAGAGGAGGGGAGTTAAAGGGTACGACTTGGGGGCGTTTCTACTGGTGGATACTGGGCTTTAGATGTCAGGAGCTTGATGAGGTGTAATGTCCCTTCCTAAATTATTTTGGAACACGATTAATTTCTACATTTTGGGGCCAATTTTGGAGGTGACATGGTCCATTTCATTTTATCAGAAGACTTAGGAGCTAGAAGTAAGCTACTTTGGGATTGTGTTAGTAGCATGTGGGGCCCACCCACACAAGGAAATATGCACTCCCTAAGCCAATGGTTCAAAATGAAAGAATGGAAAAATCAAAGGATTAGTGACGGATCCATGGAGGAGGGAAAAAGTCTCCATGAAATCTACAAAAAGGATGCAACACTCTTCATTTGACATCTGTGGCATATCGAATTTCTTCTCAGTTGCTAGAGCTGCTTAGTCAGGTCACACTGCTGTTTAGCAAGAGTTTTCCAAGCGGAAAACTCACCCTTTATTCGGGGGACTTCGAGTGCCACCCTAGAGAGGTTCATCCATAATCTTCTGGCGGTGATTTTCACTGTAGTTTCCAGCATTTGTATGCAGTGTCTCCAGGTGGTGCATATTTCTAGAGGACGCAGTAGGAGAAACTGAGTTGTGATTTTGACATTCGTTAGGGGAGATTTTGCCGGGAGAAATTCTGAGAGAGAAGATTTGCTGATTTTCTGCCATTTGGTTGATTTTTTTGGTTGGGGGAGAGA
Source organism: Pinus taeda (assembly GCA_000404065.3). Lineage (NCBI taxonomy): Eukaryota > Viridiplantae > Streptophyta > Pinopsida > Pinales > Pinaceae > Pinus > Pinus taeda. Next base: position 13,037 of record APFE030425061.1, read on the forward strand.
GCTGTCATTCAGTGGGGATTTCACACTTCCTAGACTAGTGCAAAAGGAAGAGATTGGGCACGCATGGGAGTGGAGACTCAGCCATATAGGCTGATCTGTGTTCGGAGAGATATGGAAAGTATTGGTGGAGGTGATTTCTACTTTTCCAAAGCGTTTGAGGAGGATTTTGATGGTGTATTGGCAGGCAGTGTGCTTTAGCAGTTTTGGAGGGCATAGGGCCTTTTGGGGGTCGATTTTGGAAGTTCAAAATTCAGTCAAACCATTTTTGGATTTTTCTGGGATTTGTGAGAGGAGTTTGTAGTTAAAATTTCCGATTTTTTTGGGTGATCTTCGGGTATGAAATCCTTATTCTTATAAGAGGGCGAATTGCTAGTTAGCTGGGGAATTTGCACCATTTTGTGGGTTCAAATTTGGCTTGGAGATAGGCCAAACCCTTTCTGGGTTTTACTGGGTTTTTGGTACAGAGCTCAAGATTAATTTGGTGAAATTTTTTGAGCAGATTGGGAGGCTCAAACATGGGTTTCTTCCAGCCAATAGCTGTAGAATTTCTAGGGTCAGCACAAAACATTGAGGAGAAGTCTTTCCTTTGCATCCGAGCAACATTTTTCTCAGTTGGGTTTGTCTAGCTTGCTTTGGCAAGGCAGGTGCACACATTCCATTCATTGTACTCTCCTTTGATAATAAAATGGTTCAGTTTGGCGCAATTCTAGTGCAATTTTATGGGTGTTATATTGTTGTCTGAAATTTTCTGTGTCGTATGTGTATTTTTCTTGTTTAGCATTGTTATTTCCTTTTAGGAACATTACAGGAGGAGATTAAGCATGAGGACACACAGGATGGTGAGGGGCACATCGATATACCTGGTGTGGCATAGGAGTCATCATTCTCAGAGACCTCTTTGGATGTACAAGCTAACACCTTGGTTGAGGGAGCAGAGCATACACTCGGAGGGCCATCTATTGATGAGATTCCAATAGTTGATGAGGTACCCAGTGCTATGACCTAGGTTCTAGGCGATGGCCACCCACAAAAGGTTGATGAGGTGCCTGGAGGCATACATGTCGTTAACAAGGTATTAGAAGAGATGGAGGGGTCCAGAGTGATGACCGAGTTTACAGATGATAGCCACCCTCCACAGTTTCATCAGTTTTGGGTTGGCCTTCAAGCATTGAGAAATAAGGCAATAACGGTGCGAGAGGCCATTCTACTGCAGAAAGAGGAGTTGGAGGGCATAAGAGCAGTTTGTGTCGAATCAAAGACAAAACTGACTCACGTTGGGGAATGGTTGGGTTCCCTAATGGTTCAACTGGAGTGCACATTAGAGAGACAGGGTAGCCCTACTCAGACATACATAGATGATGCTGGTAGCGCTAGTAGGTTACCACTATGCATTGGAGAGGGAGAGGCAAAGTCACCTCAATAAATTGTATAAATTGACCAAGATGGTGAGATGAGGCGACATGAGTTGCACAGGGTGCAACCTTTGCATGATAGAGGGTTAGTTCCATGTACGGGAGTTCATCCTCTCGATCCTTCCCTTGGTGTTGGATGGTGAAAGTTTTGGGTTAGTGCTCGATGGAGTGGGTTAGGCATATGGATTTGGTCATAGGTCGGGGTGAGAGTCAGTAGGCATGTTTAAGCATCGAGGACACTGGAGGCCCAGTGGCCAGTCAGTTTGTGAGGGGACTCCCTAGGTCGTTTTGGTATGATGGTCGTACATTGGAGCACAGCATGATCAACATACTTTGGCAGGAGTCTGTTGGAGGTGTTTATGGTGTTGCCCATATATGATAAGTTAACATCTTGTTTCCATGATTGTAGGTTGAATAGAGTAATCATCAAATAATTGTGTTTCGTGAATGAACCCATATTAGAGTCATTATAATTGTATTGATGCAAGGGTTTAAGGAGCTACAGTTTGTGACAGCCAAAATCTAGAGGAGACATGATCTACTAGGGTTTGATATATTTGGGAGACAAGGAAATAGGATATGTGGCAAAGAGACCCCATCGAAGACTTGGATCACTATGCTTGGAGAGCTTGTAGTTTCTAATGTTGGGTATACATGCTAATTTAATATAATAGTGAGTATAATTTGTTGAGTAAGATCATTGGAGGATTGGATGCTTGAATTACAAAACAAGGATCCTTGAATTTGTGAGAAGTGCTTCACATTTGGAACCAATGCTTGGAGAGTGCAACACTTGAGGATTGATCTCTTGACATGTGTACACCATGGAGAGTCACTTGACTCTTTATCTAGTATAATCCAATGGCCTTCGGATGTCATTCATTAAACACCCTTAGTTTAAGGCTATGGGCCACATTAGTGTTACTAGGCGCCCACTAACACTAATGTGGTCCATAGAATTAAACTAAGGGTGTCTAATGAAGGACATCCAAGGGCCATTGTAGCCTTACTTCAAGCTTAGCCAACATATCTCCAAAAAGTAATAAGGTGGCAATAATTAGCCTATCTCCATTAGGATCATATGTTAGGCAGACCAACCAACTCAACAACATCCATCTTAAGATTTCCTTGGCAACAAAAATAACAAAAAGCTAGCACATCCATAACATTCCCCTTCAAGATTAACTTGGAGAACCAAATATGGAATTCTGGCATAAACGATATTTGACCAAGTAAATATTATATCCCATTGGAGCATATACTTGAGAACAGTGTTGCGGGGGAGTGCCTCGCCCCCCTCGATCCCGCTCCCAATCTGCGCTCCGGGCGGGAGCGACTCGGGAGCAGGTCGGGAGCGCACTCCCTAAAAAAAATCGCTCCCTGCCTTTTTGGGAAAAAAAAATTGCAATGATGTTCCAAATGCAATGTTTTTTCAAATAAACAAATAAGTTTTTAGTGGGGCAGCTTAATGATCAAGTCTATGGCCCTAGTATTGATATGCGATTCATGGTAATGTTAAATTCTTAAAGTAAAAGTGACATTCTCTTTAATCTTCATGTTCATCTTTTTACTTAAATTTTTAACATTACCATGAAATGACTCAAGATGTTTGAGAGTGGTTCCGACCTCATTGGATTTCATTTGCAAAAAGTAGAATTTTAGATTTTATTCAAAATCCAACAGACTTATCAGTTTTTCAATATTTCAGGATTGCATTGTTTCCATTGAATTTTGTCATGTATTAGGGTATGGAACTCGTATTTAATCAAGAACACCAATCCCTCTATGTACCTTGATGTTAGTGACATTGGTTGTCAAACTCCTCTATCATGATCCTCCAAAAATGTACGCATCACTCAAACAAAATCTTGACTTGACATGCTATGCTTTTTCTATCTTATGTTAATGCTTAGTGGGTGATATTAATGACAAAGATCCCTATACAGATACAGAGGTAATGACAAAGATACCTTTGGATATTAATGCTTAGAGGGTGATATTAATGATAAAGATCCTGATTTTCCAACAAGACTAAAAAATTAGACATTTCTCGTGGTGGCAAGAGGCCCAAGCATAAGCAATAGATAATAGATTTACTTGTCTTTTCTAGTTTCTAGCAGTTTTTATAACTATTGACTCTTTCATATTTATTATGATATTTTTTTAAACAATATATGACAATTTAAATTTGAAGTTGGCAATTATAACTCATTAGTAATGAATTATGAATATGATGTTTCATGAAAGTTGAAAGTTGTTTCATTTCATTTTATAACATTTCATTTCATGTTAGATATCATTTCCTGTAATGGTTACACTTAGCTTACAAGTACAACTTTGGTGATCAATGATGATAATGTTATATATTGAATTTTGAAAGCTTGAAACTTTAAGATTGATGAATCATGACTCAATATGTTGTATGTTACTATGTTACTAACTTGTGGACATGGTTGATGAAGATTATAACTTCTAGATGATTGTTGTTATATGGTTCAATCTTTTTTTTTTATGTTTTTTTATATCTAATTCATCATTCTACATGTTTTTGTTGACATATATGTATCAAAATATAAAAATACAAAAAATATATACATTATATAAAAAACGCTCCGGGATTCACTCCCAAACCGGGAGCTTCTGAAAATGTCGCTCCCACACCCGTTTTCGCTCCCGCTCCCCGCTTTCGCTCCCACTCCCAAGTAACATTGGTTGAAACAAATATTTTTGGCAAACAATACGATATAAGCAATCTACACATAAATATTGGAGATTATACTTTTACCTCACATTTCATTGTGCAAACCTTATCGTTTAACGATAGTGACATTGTTTTGGGATCACCATGGATGAAAACTCTAGGGTCCTTTATTTTAAATACCAAGAAAATGTTTTTAACATTTTCTTACAAGAAGAAGAAAATAACACTCCAAGATGTTACACTGAAACTTAATTCAGTAACGCCAGAAGATATATCGAATATTTCAAAATTAATTTCTCAAGAAGGTAAAAAAGTATTACAAAATATGCAAAATGAAATTGACAGAATCACTGTTGACAAAAGAAGTTTCTTGACTTAAAAGCCATAGTGAAAAATTATTGACGCAAATTAAGAAACTTAAGAAGGATAAGAAGTCATTAGAAAACAAGGTACAACAAATTATCGAGAAAGAAGTATCAAATGTAGGAATTCAAGTTGATGACAAAACAACAAATACCAATCCAGTGAATATGACAACTCAAGAAGACAAGTCAATTGAAGAAATGACACACGTAGATGTTGCAGTTCAGACAATGAACATCCCAAGTGAATGTTTCATAACCATCTCAACAACATCTTTGCCAGAAGAAAATATAAAAATTGGCACATGCCCAGTAAGGAGAATTCAAACCAAAAAAGTTCCATATCGGCATCCGAATCATGAGAACAGACGAATTGACCATGCTACATATTTGAACCAATCAAAACCGAAACAACAAACTAATGTTCCGGATAATAGTGATGTAATCTCAATCCAGTCTTATGCTAACAAGTCGTTAC
>APFE030425063.1:0-25561 GCA_000404065.3 Pinus taeda
TCCTACAAACAACATGAATAAACTAAGAAATTCATGCATAAGCAAATAAAGATGAATGGTTTGAGCAAGTAAAATAGGCCAAAATGAGCCCAAATTGTACCAAAATTGGGGCTCATCAAAGCTCATGGATTGTTTCACTCTTTTAAGATTTTAACCTCGTAAAAAAAAGTGTACTAATATTTCATCTAGTTGTGTAAGAAATTTCTTAAATTGTTCATCCTGTGTGGAAATATCTAATTTTTTCGAACATGGTATCAAAGCCTATATGAATACCCACTCCCATTGTTGATCAAGATCATAAACCTATGCCATAAAATGCAGCAAAATATTTATAGGTTTTGTTACTCTTGTGAATTTCTTGAATGAGCAAGTTGTTTCATTACATTTGAAGCAATACTTTCAGCTAGAAACAATTTTCATTTCACAAAAAAATGGTCCCACTGCCCAAAGATACAACCTTTTTTGTTAAATCCATAGGTATAAAGTTTTGTTACACCTTTTTAACTTTTATTTTACCATGCTAACATTTTGGTTTATTTGTTTATTATTTCCTTAGCATCCATGTATTAAAAATCAAGGAAGGAAAAAGTTTTAATATGACACTTCGAGTCATTATCCTCTCCCCGCGTCACCTACGGAGCATGGCTTCGAGTCTAAACATGCATGTGACCTCCTTCACCACTTCATCAAATATTGTAAACTAGCCCCATTTCCCTTCTAGTCTAGAGGCAAAACTTTCTTCCACCTATAATACACCTAAATTAGATGCCACTTTATACCATAAATTCATTAGTATCCTATCACATTTGAACCATGGTATCCTCATATTTCTTATGCTATTGGTCTTTCTACATGATATATGCAAACATCGCATGAGAACCATCAGAAAGAAACAAAAATAATAATTTGGTATATCTAGGGTATAATTTGGTTTGAGTTACATTATAGTTTAAAGGGGACTCCTTTGATAGTTGGTTTCACCAATTTTGATTGTATTGGAAATGCTAATGAATAGAGTCTACTACATGTTATTTTTTTAGTCTTGGTTTTAGACTTGTGACTTATGCTTGTAAAAGGAAGTAGGCTCTTTCTCTTTCCTTAGCAAAAGTAGAGTGTCATGTAGTGTTTAATGCAAGTTAAGAAGCCTCGTGGATTTGATATATTCTTTTAGATTTTGGGTCCCCAACACAACATCCAACTGCATTTTGGTGTGATGATCATATTTCCATCAAGATAGCTAAATATCTAGTTCAACATCAATGCAACAAACACATTGAACTACACATGCACTTCATCAAAAAAATCCTTAAGGTCACATTCTTGAAGTGCTCTTTTTCCCAATAGATAATTAGGTTGTAGACATTTGGCCCATTATTTGAGATAGTTGGTATATGAAACAATTTTTTCTTTTGTTTATTGCAATAAATATGATTAATTCACTATTATCTTTAAGAAGGAAATAAAATAAGATAAGATTGTGAATATTTGGGCTCCAACAAACTATAATTATGTTGTGGTGTATAGATATAATTTGACTCTTGAATCTCCAAAGAATATTGCTAATGAGCGGTTGATGAAAATCATGTCCATACCACCCTAATATCTTCTAGAGACAATCAAATGATAATAAAAGGTCAAGTAGGTACTCAACTAGTTGGTTCCACTAACTAAAGGTGGTACTAACTCAGTTGATTGTTGCATACGTCAAGGTGGAAAATATATATATTTGAGCATGAAAAACATGATCAAAGTTGAATAGGTATTCTACAATCTAATATAATTATATTACTTTGGGTTATCTATAGATGATTATTTGGATCTATCTATCCAATGGTTATACATTAGAAATTTTGGGTGATTATGTGTTATCCATTACATGATGAGCTATGCTAACTAATACTCTAGTCTTGTAATAAAGTATTTGGATACTATCAGTTCTTGGGTTTTCATAATTATTATCTTTTGTAATTCCCTAATTCTTCAACATTTTAGTGAGGATCCCTTTCATTTTTATCAAGCAAGAACATGTGATAACTTTCCCAGTGGTCAGATTGAGTAGGGAAAGTGATTGAAATATATAAATAATGAATATCACAACACAAAAAAGTGTAATATGAAAGATATGGCTTTAGCTCTCAAGTTTAATGATATTATATAATTCAAGGATTACCAAGTTTTTGTAATGTTTAAAGTGAGATAAGTACTCTATTTTTATATTTTGGAATGTGCGAGTATTCCCCATTATTTGATGTTATCTCCAATGTAAAAGTATGGTGTTACTGATTAAGATGTTTTTCTTAATGTTTAAATGAACAAAGCTATTGTTTATCATTGTATTTCATACCATTATATTCCAATGATTATGATGAGTGTGACTTATTAGTACTATATTTCAGTATAAATATATGTTTTGATTGCAGTGATTATTTTAGTAACCTACATTTGGGGGGCATTCCATCATATTTGCAACCTTCATTGTAGCTAAGGGAACCATACCACTAGATAGTATGAGAAAAAATTATTAATCAATGAAATATGATACTATATAGTGGAGGAAAACACAACACATGAAAAGGATGGAGTTTTCACCACCCAAAAAAGAAGTCTTCAATAGAAATGGCAACAACAAAAAATTGTGACTAGTATTCAAGTAAGCAAAGGCTTAGATCATAATAAGGGATAAAGTCAGCACAAAGAATCATATCACATAGAGAAACACAAAGACCAACATTATGAGTCTCAACACTAAAAAGAGTGATATATTTTGATGATCCAACAAAGCCATCCCATCAAAGAGCCCAACATTGAGACATGATATAAATAATCAATGATTGGACTTCTAATCTATTGTTTTTGCCACAACACCCTCCAAAATTTTGGCCTACACCAAAATTCCAGAGCCTACCTTGATCTTGGATACTGTTGTTGCAAACATTGAGACTCATTGCAGGTGTTTTTCCTAAGTTTTTTGGTCCCATTTGCAAGAAAATAAAAGTGTCTTACATTGCAAAAAATATTTATTTAGTGTTTTCAAAGGGTAATATTTGTGTAAATGATTTTATATTACCATGTAAACATCCATCACACTCATTTCCAAAGTATTAAGCATGGTCGATGGAAAGTGTATATTTGGTGTCACACTTTTCATCACAAAGTTGTCGCACTAAGGGAAGTTTGTTGTTCATGTGTTCTATATTATCTATATTGTGTCATCAAGTGTTCTAAGTGTGTGATCATAATTAATTCTTATCACTATTCACATAAGCTTCATCAATCCCACACTTAATCAAATTTGGAAAAACCCCCGACCAAGAAACTTAGCCTCATCTGGCCTTCCTGAACTGCACATTGCACAGTATCAGCCCTCAAGATACAAACCTACCTCTTAACACTACGCATTGCACAATTATTGCCTTCAAGGAATGTGCACTACACAGTCTCAGTGCTCAAGCCTGACCCCTGAGCTCCAAAATTGTGCAACCCTGCCCTCTAGCCAAGCTTGAACTATGCATTGTATAGTATCAGTCATCAAGCACATCCATTGAGATCCTGAGCTACACAATTGCATAGTCACCTAGCCTCCTTTGCCTTCCAGAAATGCACAATGGGAAACTTCAGCCACAAAACCCTTAGCTTGTCACCTTGAGCCCCCAAACTATGCACTCATCATGCCCAGTCTAGCCTAAACTGTGCATTTTACAGTCTCAAGGCTCAATCCTAACCCTTGTCTACTTGAGCTATGAAATTACACAGTCACTGAGCCTCTTCCTCAGCCTACCAACCAATTGCGGCTCAGTCAGTGGATTATCATGCAGCAGGTTAGACTAAGGGTTTATCAGAATGATGTCACCTTATCATGAGTGAATTGCAGATGCAGGTACTCTATCATACTATGACAAGATGATGAAAAAGGATAAGGAGAATGGGAACATGCAAGAAGACACCTTTGTAGTTAAATATGAAAGTGGATCAATCAGAAGAAACCAAAGGGAGACCAGTTTGTAACCACTACTCAAGATATGAGATCATTGAAGACTCCTCATGTCTAAGCCATATGGAGGTGGACATAAGAGCATTCTCAAGACAACACGTAGAAAGAAGAAACAAGAATGAATCATCATTTCCATGTCATCAATTTCATGTCATGTCATGTCATGATTCACCATATTCCACATCACTTTTGTGGATTATGTAAATTGCTATTCAAAATGTATTATAAAGTGGAAGTCCAAAGGACATGTACAAAATATGAAGAGTCATGTAAAGTCAAAAAGTCATAGGAAGTAAAATAGTCATGAGGGTAGTCAAAGAGTTGCAAGGGAGGTGAAGCATCATCCCATTGGTTATAGATACACCTCATTGTATGAGCAAAGGACTTTTCACCTTGGCTCCTTCTGCAAGGCATCAGAGAGACAAGCTAGTTCTTTTGGGGAACAAGTAGTGGCTCTAATGCTCCACTATTGGAGTTAGTGGTGTCCATTGTATACATGTGTCTTGGGAATTTTCCTTAATATGTGAATCCTAATGGCTAGAATGTTCTTCATGCATGGATTATGAATGTTTTTAAGACTGTTTTGTGAATGTTTATGATTCATGTTTGTTTCCACACGTACTAAAGTAGTTGAACTATTTCGGTTATTTTAGTGCTAATCATCTTGAGAATGTGTTGTAATGGTTTTGATTCCCATCACATATTTGTGGAATATTTCATTGGATGTTAGAAGGATATCTCTTGTTTGTGTGTGTGTTTCTACTAGAGCAGTACTATTACCTCTCTCTTAGAGGCTCACTTTCTTTTCCCTTCGTGGTAGAAGAACCTTGATACACCTACAACTGAGCACTCACCAAGCACACTTACTTGCTTTTTGAAGGAACATATGTACTCCTCTCTCTTGATAACATATAGAGATAAGGAAAACCTTTAATAAAACGATAACTAGGTCGTATTCCAGATAGGACTCCTATCCCAATTGATGTGAGGTCTACTTGGGACCACATATCAAGGAGACCCCTCAAATGTTGGTAGGTCTATCACTATCAACATTTCTAGTACTAGAAGGAGGGAAGCTATAATTTTATGGCTGATAATCTCACCCATCCTCATCATACTTCTTTCGATCAAGGTAGTAATATTCCCATCACCTCCCCTACTCATATTCCTAAACTTGGTAGATTGTCTCAGCTCGGTCGTGAGAAAAACTGTGAAATCTCTTACGAGCTCATCAAGGCCATCCATCTTATAACTTGTAAGTTTGCAAAAGCTATTGGATTGATTCCTGGAGTACACAATCTTCCTTATTCTCCAAATAAGAATGCGACCACTCCTACTAGGATAGTGGTTTAGACAGTCGAAGATCTAGTTCTTTCCACCCTTGAAGAGTTAGCAGAGACTACAGAAAGCATAAAGAAACTAGAGCAATCTCCATATTTTGAAGGTGATGAAAAAGACAATGTTGTACTCTCAAACAAAACTTTCCTTGGTCTAGGAAATGATGAAGAAGAGGAGGAAGATCCATCAGATTCTAATGAAGAGGAGGAAGATCCATCATATTCTAATGAAGATATGGAGGAATAATATTTGCATTGGATGAAAAAAGGCCCACTTTCTCTATCCAGGGTTTTACACAATATACCAAGGCACCTAGAAAATTTGTTAATGAAATATGACCCTGAAAGAGAAGTGAAAGCAGAGGACCATTAGGAAAACTTCTGCGTACATCTACAAATGCTTGAAGTATGTTACGATGATTTTTCATGTATACTTTTCCCTTGTACCTCAGATGGCAGAGCAGCTATATGGTACCACAATATCCCTCCAAACTTAATAAAAAAATGGAAGGGGTTCAAAAAGTTGTTCCTTGAAAAATTTTCAAATGACAAAACCTCTACCATGTTATTGAAAGAGTTGGGAAAACTGAAGATGGAGAAGAAAGAAAATGTGAAATATTTTAATCATAGGTTCAGTAAGATATTGAATAGATTTCCTACATATATGAAACCTCATGACTCCATCACTATTGAATATTATGCTTCTTCCTTACCAATAACCATCGCGCAATTCGTAAAGAGAATCGTGAAAGGAACTCTTGCAAAAAATTATGAAGAAGATATTGCAGTTGAGAAGGACTTGCACTAAATTAGAGTCCTTGTGGATGATGAATCATCAAAAAAATCAAAATACATAGGAGAAGGTCTCAATGCTCCTTAAGTAAGGCCAAGGATAGAGAAGTGACTAATCTTGAAATTGATTCGTACCATCAAGTCTCTATCCAACGAGTTGGCAGAGTTTAAACATAGGTCAAGTGAGACCACCATAAGAAGAAATCCCCCTAAATTAAACCTCCCGAGAAGGGTTTCCAACTCTGGAAACAACAACAATAAGCTAGCTAAGTTTTCGAAAAGCTTGAATGTTGAGAGCATGGGCATGGACCAATATTGTTCGTTTCCTCAAGAGTATCATTCAGAAAATACATGTCCAAAATGGAATCACAACATGAACTCTCTAGTTGTGAATTTCAATGAGACAGTAATTTCAGATGAAAAGATTGATACTATGAAATAAAAGGAAGAAAATGCTACAACCAAAGAAACTATGAACATTGGGAATGTAGTGAATATCCTCAGTTTTGTATAAAAAATTGAAAAGAAAATTGTTGAAAAGAAACCACTCAGTGAGGACCTAACTCAAAATCAACATGATCGATATAAATTGAGAATCTAAGGTCCAATTTCTGAACCCAAGTTAACAAGGTAGTAATGGAAAGAACATTTGTTAAGGAAGATCACACCACTTGTCAATTCAACTCAAAACACTCAAAGAAGGTCTGGAAACACTACTACAATGAAGAGTACTTCTAACAACAATAAAAGCAATTCCATCACTCTAGAAGTATCATATCAAGTTACTCCTCCAGACACTTTGGTGATGACCTCTACGCTTGATTATAATATAGTTGAAGACATGAAGAAAATATTTGCAAACATTTCACTCTTCGAACTTACAAGGATCATGAGCTAGCAGGAACTGCTCATCTGCACTCTTGAATAGCCTACTTTAGGTAACAATGCTTCTTCGTAGAAGGGATCTAGCAAGTCTTCTAGTCCCTTGGAATCTGTACTTAATGCATTAACATTAGATGCTAACACACCTAACCCTCCATTTTTGTTAACATTTGAAAAGTTTAATTAAAAGGTGCACAATTTCTTAGTTGATTCTAGTGCACTATAAATTTAATGCCACTATATGTACCTAATAAATTCAATGCAAAATGGGATAAGACAAATTAAAAAATCATTTAGTTAGATAGGACTCTTGTCCGTGCAATTAGTGAACTCATAAATATGCTTATTCGCCTATCATCTAATCAACTAGTTCACCAGTGTATAAATATAGTACTTATGGATATCCTAGAAGAATACAGTGTATTTCTAAGTAGAGACTAGTCCAACAAATTATAGGGGTATTTTGCTACTGACTGGTCACATTTATGGCTTATGTTCAAGGGTAGAAACAACCAAATCCGGGTAGACTCAAAACCTTACATGAAGCACACTATCACAACCTTCGAGGGAAAATATGAACTGGTTGATTTTGAAAATATGATATTTGGTAATTTCTTCTTGGAGACTAGCCTAGGGTGCTACCTTGCTCATCCTTCCCGAGTCCCACCAGACACATAGTTGGAACTCCCTCCTAGTCCAACTAGCGCAAATGACCTTTGTACAATAGATACCTATAGTAGTAGTACTACTAGTAGTACTACTACTAGTGTAGGGCATATCTCTTGTACATATGATGTTTAGACTTTTTTTTTTATGGTTCAAAGACATAGGAGGTATCTAGAGATATTTGTGTATTAGTAGACCTATTTGTGAGCCCTAGAATTGCACCAAGAGTGCTGCAACTCCTAGAGGCTCCTCAACTCTATTTATCAACCCGGGGTTTGTACAAACTTTGAGGTGACAGTGTTATATATAGAGTAGATGGAATTCTACTCATGTCACCCTTAACTAGGTCATTTGATCATTAAGGCTCCAATAACATTATTCTACTGAATTAGGGGAGATTAAGTATTGAAAGCATAATTCAAAAGCTAGTCCTAGTGCAAAAAAAGTAAATTCTTTTCAACTCTAACTTGTAAATGTTGTCAATTTGTAAATGCTACTGAATCAATTCATGAAAGAACACAAGAATTATGCTACCTGCAGAAAGGAAACTACATTAATTGCAATCAACCATATAGCTATCAAATTCACTTGAAAATAGAAGACTATTCTACCAACTCACAACTCAAGAATTCATGCATCACTTATCTATTTCACACTTATAGATTAAGTAATGCCCTAATTGCCAAATCTGTGAGGAAGGAACTAATGTTATTTTCTCTTGTAGTAAAGGAAAAGGAATGGAGGGAATGGCTTAGGTGGTACCCTTGGTCATGGATTCCAATTTGGGGGGTTAAACTACTCCTAAACTAAGCTACACTGACATTACAAGTCAAAACAAGGGCAAAACAGGCTGCTACAGGCATGTTACATGAAGTTTCTACAGGATTACTATTTTGCTATAGGAAGTCCTGAAATGCTACAGGAAGGGTTCTGAGAGGGCTTAGAATGTAGTAATTATGGATTTAAGGGATGGAAATATGTATGAAGGTTTTGGTGGATGGGTTGAATGTGACCAAAACCCCTAGCCAAGCTCCACACTTCAGGAAGGTCAGTTTTGGACTAGGAGGTTGCTCATGATGACCTAAAAATAGAGATCAAGAACGTCGGTTGGCATTCATCAAAAGAGATTGGAGAATTCCTGGATGGAGATGGTGAAGATATCCCCTTCCTACAGGTCCAATAGTCCTACAACATCACATGCATTTGTTCTTCTTTTCATTTACAAAATATTAAAACCAATGGTGGAAAATATGAGTTGAATTTGGAAACTATCTAACTGATGCCAAGAAATCTGATCTATGCAATGAATTAACTTCAAATATACAACAATAATATTTAAAGAAAGATAATAAATGTAGACTTTTCGAAGAAATAATAAATAAGAAATCACATAATATTTTTGGGTTGTGATGGTGGAGTCCTCTAATCATGCTCCCATGAAAGAGATGAGATAGAGGCCACAATCACAGGCTTTTTGAGGAACTATATTCTATTAAGATGCAATAATTGTTCAAACATTCTAAGCTAAAGGAAATATCAATACATAAGAGGGACTTAAGCTACTATGGTTGGGCCCAAACCCAAGAGATTAAGCCCTCTAGACTAACTCAACGATGGATCAACAAGAAAATTCTCAAAATCATTGTAGAAATGTCAAATACATCACATAATAATAAAAAATAGAAATCACAAGTGCTTGAGTTCAATAGTCTCTTAGCTACAACCGAAACTCAAATTCTAATGAATTCCTTGGCATTTTTATTTATACAAAAGGGTAGCTACCAACAACTCCCTAGAAAATAGAGATTTATGACTCCCAAACTCGAGAAAGGTGGATCTAGATCTTCCTTGAACTACACTGGCTTGGATGCTAAGGATCTTGTCCTCCTTGGCTGGTAATGACCTCAAGTTGATGAGAGATAAAGTGGTGATATTTGAATTATTGAAGGAGTTAAGGAGGTGGACAATCTCCTAGAATCTCTCCCTATTGTCTACTCCAAGCTCTTGCATTCAAATTATCTTAAAATTGCTCCAATTCCTGCATTTAAAACATATTAGTCCACATGACATAGAAACACATCTTTTACCCCTCACACTATGCATAATATAACAAAATATGTAAATAAATGTGAGAAAGAGATCATTTTAAAGTTGGAAGATGGCATTGTGACCCTTATGATATAACAATTGATGAGCCTCATCATCACCCCCCTAATGAAGTTGTTTCTCATGCTTTGAGAAACTCACTCATCTATGCCCATGTCTTTCATGGCCTTGGTGGCCTCTCTAACATCCCAAGGTTCTGTACATGGTGTGCCTTCTTGAGAATAGAAGATTGCATCCTTCTCTATGTCTTTCCACTGCTTCATTTCCTCTTCTTCATTCCTTCCTTCCTTAGACCCAACAACAAAAGTTGATTGAGATTGAGTCCAATCTAGTTGAATTTTAATATTTGCATGAGCCTTATGTACAAGGGTGTCTTTTCCAATGCATTCCTCATCCTTTTAGGAGAGTGATACTCCCTGATCTAGAGACTGTGGGGTAAGGAATTCCATATTATCTGGCATGCTTTCTATCTTTATATCCCTAACAACCTTAGTGTGTCTTCAAAATGTGAGATGGCCTGCTCTTGGGTGGAAAGGTATCTAGGTTCTAGATCAACATCATTGGAGATGATGTTGTGAGCATTGATTACAAGCATTTGGCTTATCTGGTCTACCCTAATATAGAGTGGTTATTTTTCTTCCTTTTCCATTACTTTCTTTACCTCCTCAGCTCCGGCCTCCTCATGAATCATCCAAGATGCAAGGGCCATTACTTGTAGGTCCCCCAACTTTGCATTGGGATCCTAAACATTCATATTAGTCAAGGTGATGTTATGCATATAGAATTTAGCCAATTTGGCTCTGTCTTCACTTGGATGGATGTCTTAACTGTAGTGCCTCCATGGATAGGCTTGAAATTGTGTCCAGATGGGTTTCCTTCTCTTACAATTTCTTCCTCAAACATCTATTTTATGCCTGCAATTGTTCTCTCATTGTGGACTCTTTCTCCCTTAACTCACTTAACTCCTTGCCCATTTCAAGGACCTTCTCTTCCATGAGGCCCACATCTTCCACCTTTTTGGAATTATAAATCTACATCCATCTGTGATTTCTTCCTCTTTCTTCTTCAAGTTCAAAGAAAAGTGGGATTGCAATTTTTTTGGGAATAACTCTCCCTCCTTCAAAGAATTTATAATAGGAGCTCAAACTAGGTTGTGGACTAGGCTCCTGTAGCTATGGGAAGTCCTTCTCAAATGTTTTTTGGGGAAGCTTCCCCCTTCTTTAAATGTTGTGTTTCCTTCTACCCCTCCTGTTGCTCATTTTTCTCTTCCTGTAGCACCTTCTGTTATTCCTGTAGCACTTTCTGTTCTCCCTCTAGCACACTTTGTTTTTCATGTAGCTTCCCTTTTTCTTTTTTTTGGAGTGTGGTATGTATCTTGGGTTGTCTAAAGGAGGTTGATCTAGTGGTTGGCCTCCTTACATATTCTATAGGAGTATTTGATATGGTTTATGGAGAGGTGACCTCCTCAAATTTCATTTCAGGGGGCCCTACCTCCTCTTTTTTACATGGGGACTCTTCATTTGTGATAGGGGACTTTGTGGGAGTTTGAGGCCTTCCTTCCTTAATCTTGGTGCTTTTCTTGGTTTTAAAGTAGAGATGAGCTTGTCTTTGCCTTTTCTTTTTGGGTTTGACTGGTGTGCTCAAGGTAGCTAAGGTGGCGGCTACCTCTTTTTCACTAGGTCCTAAAGACAAACTTGTTTTCTCTAGGGATACCCCTTATTCTCTAGATGCAATAATTTTCTCAGGGCTTGGTTTTTCTTGTTGCTCCTCTCTTCTTCTTCATCTTGCTTTTTATCTACTTCTTCCTCTAGGTATTCCTCTATTTTCTCCACCTTTGCCTCTCTTTCCTCTTTTGCCTCTACCTCTATCCTGTTCTTCTTTCCCCTTTCTTCCTCTAACACTAGAGGCTAGAGTCTCACCTGGTGTGACTGTTTGAGTGTTAATGAAGGTCCCTCTATCCATGTCCATGAATTTGGACCAAAGGACTAGGATCCTTAGTTTATTCAAAGCATATACCACTAGCAATTTGATGAGGCCACGATGGCCTAGGTGTTAGTGCTTTCCATCTCTCACCTTTTGGCTCATGTCCCTGATGGACTGTAGGAGGAAATATGGTACACTGAGTCTTTGGGCTAGGGGAAATTCTTCTTGAAACCTTAGTTCATGGAGTAATATAAAATGGTAGCCATAGACTACACTCAACCTTCCTTCACAGGAGATGTATTTTAGGATATGGCAAGCCACCTCATCCTAGGGATAGGGTAGGCTTTCCCTCCTAACTCCATTCTTCTCTTCAATAGGTTTTTCATCAGTAATGAAGAAGTTGTTTTTGGAAATGGAACTAGAGGTGTTGTCTTCTCTTTTCCATCGGATTCCTAGGGGAAGGGTTTTCACCTTGCTAATTAGCTTAGGAATGATTTAAATAGCTGATCCCCTCACCATAGTGGTGGCTTTGACTCCTGTATGAGAGTTTTAGGCCATGGAAAATTCATATGTAATATCATCATCATATCCCTTTAGCAGTTCAAATAATCCTAGCCACTGATGTTTTCGAAAAATGTCTAATATAGGAGGGTGAATATGAATTCTTTTAGTGTCTTTAAGCTCCCTTCTATTGAATCATCCTCCCATATTTTTCCTCTATTTTCAACTAAGTGAAGGAGGGATTATTCCTGTAATAGCTTTGTTGTGTAATTCATTGGAAGTAGAGAGTTGAAATTTCTAGTTGATGACAATTTTTTTATAATCCCTCTATTCTATAGCCATGAAAGTTCTTTCAATTCACAAAATGACTGATATTTCTTTTAGACTTTAGGGTGCGCTAGCATACAATTTATGTACAGATGAATCAAAGAGTGCACTTAATTTTTACTACATGGCCTGGGATAAGAATAATTGGAGACAAAATCAACCATCCGCAGCATTCTTTCACCCTTTGAGACTTCATGTAGCAATTTCTCGGGCTTCCTGTAGCAATTATAGGCTTCCAATAACTTCTTGTAGCTTCCTCCTATAGAAATGGCAAAGAAGGGTTTGACTCTCCTCGATGGCTCCATAGACTCATCCTCACCTTAAATATTTTTGAAATGAGTGTAAATGCAAGAGAATTCAAGCCTCAGTAAATTATATGTTGTTTTTGGCTAGGGCTCAAACTGTTGTGATGATTTGGTAGAGGCACGAGGTTTCCTATTTTGGACCATTGTCCCCACTTAGAGTAATCATTGCTTTGTCCCTCGTAATCACCACCCACTCTTTGTGATCTAATATTGATTGATGTGACACCACCACGTTGCATGAGGGCTCATAATCACTTTTTGTTTACTGACTGAGGGTGGCCAAGTTAACTGGCCACCTCCAGCTTATAAAAATACCTCTTCTCAACATTCATACATTTTTCATTATCTACACATAGGGAGAAGATGAGAGGTTTCCATAATTATGCCTACCTCATGATTGACTGATGTAGGGTGTGCATGTTGGAGTGCTAGACCTTTGTACTATCACCAAGGGAGTTTTCTTGCTATGTTTTTCTGCTCTTGTGTATATCTTCTCTACTCCTCATGGTATTTGACTGTTGTTGTTGTTATGTGTGCAGGTCCTTTATTGATGTACTAGGTGCTACTACTACTGGTGGAGGTTCTTGCTTAGAGTGGTATGGTTGCTACAAAATACCACATGAGTTGGTATCACCCCCTCTACTTTATGGGAAAGGAAAAAACTAGGATAATGACTTTTCTGAAATGGTTACAGAGGTTGCTACAAGAGCAAGTTATCTTCCTATAGCAACCCTTTTCTTCCGTTGCAAGGTATTTTAATTGCATGGGAATGATGAGAAAGGGTGTAGATGGTTTGGAGGATGATGTTAGGGCTCTTATTGGGTATTGTAGGTTTGTGAAAATGGAGAGGATGTGCTCCATTCTTTCCAAGAAATTTTTAGGATGAGAGAGAGTGGAGGATTGGTTTTGAAAGATATTGACTTTTATTGTGAACTGGGATGTATCAATGATGGATAGATGATGGATAAAGGTGGGAGAACCCTATTTACCTTTGGCAAGGTTATTCTTGGTGGTATTTTCATTCAAATCCTCTTCTTTTATTTTTTCAGGGTCCTCCTATAGTGCTATAGGATCTCCCTGTAGCAATCCAGAGATGGGATGAAATTTGATTTTTGAGCTATTGGGATGATGGAGAGTGGTGAGGACATGGGTTTGGATGGAGGATATGGAGTGGATGGAGGTTGAAGTGGAGAGAATATTTAGGATGTTGGCGATGTAGCTTTGGAATTCTCCATTGTCCTCAAACCTGCAAAATGACAAAAGTAATTAATAGACATGTTGTGGATCCATGTCCTGAGATTCTCCTTTGTTTTTTCTTTGTTTTTTTCTCTCTCTCTTTTTTTTTTGAGAAACAAAAGCTGCCTCATGAGAGGCTTTCAACTTATATGCCTGCCCTGAGCACCTCAACAGAGGTTTTCACCCCATAATATTTATTTTTTCTTTTTCTTTACTCTTGGGCTGCCTCGAGGAGGTTTTCAACCCAAGAGTTGGCCTCAGATGCCTCATAAAGGTTTTCATCCAAACCTTTTATTATTTTTTTTCTTTTCTCTCTTTTTTTTCTACAAAAAATAGTATCTAGGAATGTTGTGACTTGGAAGCTATGAAACCTACAATCACATTAACCTCTCTGTTGATGGTGCTAATGAATTCTTCCTTAGACATAGGTTTTCTCGACACTTTCAATCTGTAGCCATTGACAAGTAAGGGAATCCCTTCCTCATCAATGGTATTGATTTGAAAAGATCCATTTTCATGAAATTTCTCTATTAGGTATGGACTTAACCATCTTTCCGTCAATTTTCTTTTGAAATCCTTGAACCTAGATTCATGTAGTAAGGCCCAATACCCTTCCTGGAAAGCTTTGTCCTTGATATGCATATCATGCCAGTCCTTCCTCTACAATTGGATAACTTCAGTGTGTAGGAGGGCCTGCATTCTGAACCCATCTAAGCCATTTAACTAGAGCAACCTCTCCTGTTGTGCTTTGGTGACATCTAAATCCAATTGGGCTACCATTCTCAAAGTATTATACTCAAACTCAATAGAGAGTATATATTTCTTTCCATAGACCAAATCATATAGGGTAAAACCAGTAGTTGTTTTCCAATTTGTGTTATAGGCCAAAGTGGCCTCCACTAATCTATCTAACCAATCCCTCCTACTGTTGCTCACAAACTTGGTGAGGATGCCCTCTAATGCCCTATTTGTGACCTCTACTTGTCCTTTGGCCTGAGAATGATGGGCAGTAGATTTTTTGTGCTTGATATGATCTTGCCTTAACATATTCTTGATCATATGTGATGTGAATTGAGCTCCCTGATTGTCGACTATCTCTCTGGGGTACCCAAATTTTTAGAACACATTCTCCCTTAAGAACTCAACCACTTTCTCCTATGTTGTTGCCTTGACAACCTTTGTCTCAACCCGCTTTGTTAAATAATCAATGCACATAATGATGTACTTTTTCTACCCTAATGTTGTATCAATTTTCCCAATGAAATCCATGCCCCACTTGTCAAATGGATCCAAAGCCACCAAAGGTTGTAGGGGAATTTCATCCTTTGGTGTGGGTTTCTCCATCCTTTGGCACTAATCACATCTACTAGTATACCTTCTTGCATCTTGGTGGAGAGTGGGATAGTAATAGCTAGCTTGTAGAGCTTTGAAAGTTGTTCTTTTGGTATAAAAATGACCTCCACAGGGCCAATCATGACAGACTTAGAGGATTTCAAAGAATTCCTCTTCTCAGACACATCTCCTTAAGATTTTATCTGGTCCTATCTTGAAGAGATTTCCCCCAATTCAAGTGAAAGGGGCACTTTTCCTTACAATTCTACTCTTCTCCTTGGATGACAGGTTTGGAGGAAATTTTGCAACAACTAAGTAGTTGGCTATGTCAAAAAACCATGGAGAGAGCACTAAGATAGAAAATAAGTGCTCATTCGGAAGTTGATCATCAACCATCCTTTCATCACCTCTAGGAAAAGAAATTCTAGATAGAAAATATGCAGCTACATTTTCTTTTCCTTGCTTGTCAATGATAGTTAAATCAAATTGTTGTAATAATAGAAACCATCTAATGGTTCTAGCATTCAAATCAAGCTTTTACATCAAGCATTTGATAGCTACATGATCAATATGCACAAAAGTTTGGTATCCAGTGATGTAGTGTCTAAACTTGTTCAAGGAGTGTACAACAACTAGGAGTTCTTTCTCAATTACAGTGTAGTGAAATTTAGCCTTAGAATTTTTTTTACTAATGAAGTAAATAGCATAAGGTAAATGTTGACAGTGCTCAACCTGCCAACATGTCATGGGATCTCCTTGGTAAGAAGTCCCAGCTCGACCTCAAACTGTTTGGTATAGGAGTCCTAGTAGTGGGTCGTACGATATCTCCTTGACCACAGTTGTGCACAGAGGAAAGTAAGATGTCCTTGTTGGTAGCAAGGGTGTGACATATGCAGCAAGTCAAGGAAGGTGCATGAATGGTTCTAACACATGAAGTGTGAGGTGAGTGCACCCCTTAGAATCCTGTGGAAGCACGTGGTTAAGAAGGGAACACACAAGAAAACATGCATCACAAATTGGAAGGAAAGTAAGCTAGCAATCCAAAGTGATAGTTAACCCAACATCACATTTCAGTAAGATTCATACATACTTATACAGAAAAGTTCATACGTGCTTGCGTAAGAAAACATATACACGTATCATTTGAATAAACAATTTAGCTAAAATACAATAACAACATACACATGAAACGTGTTGGCTTTTTTATATTAAGAAGTGAAAGTTCCAATCATACAATACAACAAGGACCAACCACTAGTGCCAATAGCAGAACATTACAGTCAATTCCACCTACTCCTCCAAAGTGATATACTAGCTCTGCACAATGGAGAAGCCAAGGCGTGTTACAATAGTCTCCAATCTTTCTCTAAGATACTCCTATCAGAAGCTTGGTTGACCAAAAGCCTCTACAATGAGTTATGAGGGACTATATATAGCAAAGGGTGGGGTGACCCTTGACATTCCGTTTTGTGACTGTTCATCTACCCTCATGATTCTTCAACTACTCTATGATTGTTACATTCAACTATCGAGACTTGAACTTCCACTTGACTAGATGTTACATAAAATATGCACATGTACCCATGTGAGAAAAAATAGGCTTGAGCACGTCATACAAGACATCACTATGACTCGGACAACTGTGGGAAGACCAGCTCTTCGACATCCTCACAATGGTCAATGGTGGTGAACTGATGCCAAGCTCGGTAGTTCGTGATGGTGTCCATGTACTATGTGGTGACATCTTTTTGGAAAACGAACGCTTGCCTCCATTGCATCTAGGTACACTGCTCTCGCTCTTCTGTCCAACTCGTCTAATAACATGTGCATCATTGTCTTGAGTGTGACCAGACCAGTAACATACTGATGCAAGGTGTCTGCATTGATCGCTAATTCTGTGTTGGTGTCTATGCGAATCAATTCATCAAAGTAAGAGTCAAGCTCCAGCCAAAATTGTGCCTTTGTCTTTGCCTTGGTGAGTGTCCCAATAGATTGGATCGCATGTGCATGCACAACAACATCCATGCTTCTGAATACCCATGCATGGGAAGCCTGCAAACTAGTGATGAGCTACGAGAGTTCTTCATAGTTCTAGATCTCACTCTAGATGCATGCCTTCATCTTGACCACTCTAGACTTCATCATCTTGGGCAAGTGTAACAGGGCTCCCTTGTATCTCATTGTCCATGTTTTCATATAGTCAAGAATAGTGTGAAAGTTTGAAAAGATATGTGCTCTCCTAGCACATCATTGCTGCTAACTATTGAGATGGGCAACTACCTTATGTACGGTACCAAACTTGGAATACAACACCTACATGACTATCTCAAGGGAAGATACTTAATTTAGTATCGCCTTCTTCAACTCAACTCGGGTAGATGTTGTAACCAGCTCTCCTCCTTTCTTGGCCATCTATAACTCCTTAGCCATTCATTCATTCTCTGCCATCAAGAAGTGAACACTCGAGCTAGTGGCTTCGGCATATGCTCTGGTAGCATCGGCCAAGGTTGTTGGATGCTTGCATTCGTCTGATACGATCACTCATTCCTCAAATTGCATAGGAGATGTGTTGTCATCTGGAGTAGACACTTTGTGCAATTGCACAACTCTGTGCTACGACTCGTCGAATGATATGATGTGCATCTCTTCTTCCAGATTGTCTCCAGGGATTTCAGTGTCTCCTTGGTCACTTGGCACTTGCTCTACTTCCAGATCCGGTGAAGCTGGTGGGTCGATCTCTTGGTAGTAAGGCATGAGGTCGATGTCTTGCTCTAACTTTAGTTGCTCCATCTCCGTATCCATCTGCTCAAGTACTCGTTCAATCTCTTGAGCAAAGTCCTACTCCTATGACTGCTCACCCTGTTTGCTTTGCACCAGCCACTTGGATGAGTCTACTACCTATACGGGCATAGTTTCATCTTTTTATATATGTTGCACCCCCTGTTGTACCTATCATTGCTACACTTCCTTCTCCTATCTATGCAGCTCTTGTTCCTTCCAGAGTTGCTCCTTCAACTCGTGCAACTCCTTCACAGTTTCCTCCATCCTCTATTTTTCTCTCTGCCTTTGCGCAGTCCTCTTGTCACGCTATTGCCTCTTTGCCTCTATTTCCAAAGCTACTTTTTGTACAAGTGGGTCTGCTCTGAACTTGCAACTTTGTTATGCCTCTGCGCTGTCGACAATCGTTCTCTTGCCTTCATCGTGCACCGGGATGTTTACCTCTGTTGTTATTAGTGATCTCTTGGATGCTGCTTCATGTTGCTTTTATAACCATTCCACAATGATGTTGACCAATTCATTGGACCTAGAGAAGCTGCAACAATATCTCCATGGGTCTTCCTCCGCCTACTGACATGCCCCATGGATCAACAAAAAATATACTCTCGTGCAATGATCCTTCACAAAACAATGTGGGTCATATGGATTGAAGCTTCAAGTGTCAAAAGAATATTTCTTGATCTCCTTTGTTTCATCATCCACATGCTTGAGATTATGTATCTCTTACAACCCTATCCACAACAGAAGAATGGGCCAAGGTGCCTTCTTCTTCCGGTGCAGCCTAGCTGACAGTCCTACCGAGATGTGGTATGATACTTCTTACATGACAATCTTGTCCATGGAAAAATTTAGCAAAACATGCAAAGGCTTCTCCATGTTGTACATCCATATGAAGGTGCTAGATGGTGAGGCATACCAATCCATTATGTTGATTAGTGCCTCCATTGCTACCTTCGACATGCAAGGTGGATCCTGCTCAAATATCATCTTGTACACCGAGGTGGAAAAATGGTCTAACAATTGTGTGATGACCCCACGGAAGCTGCATTCAGAAAACAATTTATAATAAGTGTTAAGATAGGTTTCCACTAGTGTCCATCCCCACTTCAAGCCCGGGAACTCCTGACGGGCATAGATTTCATCCAAGATGTAAGAGGACATGTAGATTTCTTCTTGCTGACCTTTGGGAAGCTTTTGAGATCCTGTTACCTGTTCCTTCAGTCTGTGAGCCAACAAGTTAGATTAGTTGCATGCTTTGCCTTCACTGGCCAGTTGGTCTGGCACGATCACCCAACTCTGTTAGAAGGTCTCCGTGCTCTCTTGGCCATACAAGTGACATTCAAAGATGACCAAGTACTGATATGCCTTCTGCAGTATCTTTGCCTTGCAAATCTAGTTGGGTGTCATCCTGAATTTGGTTGGATCCTTCATCCAGTTCTTCAAGATATCCTTGGAGTTGGCATTGCTGCTTGGTATGCTGAAGGGTGTCTCCATGGTGATCACTGGCTTCAGCAAGTGGTACATCTACTGATAATCCTGTGCCATGAAGGTAGCAATCTCTGTCCCTTTGACACTCCTCAATGTCATTATCTCAGGATCAGTATGCGAGATGATCCAATGTATCATGTCCGTGCATGGGAATGCGAGATACCTGCATGAAATTCGGTACAATCTAGACTTGTGAATGTTCACATAGACTTGGCTATCTTCGAGATCTTCCCCAAATGTGACTGAGAATGCATCATTGACCGCTTTCCATTTTAGCTTGATGTCTTTGTCTACAATCATCTTGGTGTCTTCATAAATCAGCAAACTTGTATACACTCGCTCAACTGTTGTTCCAATTGCACTTCTGTCAGTGTCCTTTGAGCCTGCTCTCTTGGAGGCCATTGATCATGAACTGCTGAGAGATGGACGAACACCCGCTATTTTTGGAGACATGGCGACATGCATGGCAAGAAACATGTCAGTTAAAAACGAAGCAAACTTGAGCTATGACGTGTGACATACTCGAGGAACTACTAGCAAGGATTGTGTAATTTTCATTAGGAGGCTGGGAGACTGAAAAGTAGTTTGGATTGTCGGGAGGCTAGTTGACTACTGGAACTGTCCAATGTGCAATCTAGACTAGCCTATGGGGTGCTAAGCTTTCATAATGCTTAATTTTAGCTGGCAAGTGATGCAGACCCAAGGACTGCATTGCGCAATTTTCTGGACCAGCAGTCACTACCTCTCAGAATTGTGCAAAGAAATACTGGAGGGCACTGACTAGCCAGATTTATGCATTTTTGGGGAGGAAGGTAGAGCCTTCCCTCTCAAAATTGTGCAATGTTGTCTGGGTAGGGCAGAGTTCAGGCCAAGGTTGTCCAGACCCGCCAACGGGAAACTAAAAGAAAATGAAGATGTGAATGCATGTTAATACTGAGTGTAAGAAAAAGTGAATGATAATGCATGCAAACAATGAATGCAAGATTCAGAAAATGAAACAAAATGCATGTGTGTGAAACGAGTTGCCGAATCGGTGACTGTTCGTGCAAAATAGTGTCATGCATGTGACAGCAGTGAGATGCAAACGAAAACTAAAACAGTTCTTGTACGTGCTAACATGCATCCAATCAACAAGAAACATTCACAAAAACCAAGAAGACATCACTCACACAAGCTAAAACACAGAAAGAGACATAAATACTGCAAAAGACAAGTAAAGTGGACTTACCCAAAAATCGCTGAGGTTGATGTGCCAAAGACTCCTAAATGTGCAGTGGGATGTCAAAGTTCCAAGATCAATGTGAAGAATGAGCTCTGAAGCATCAAATAAATAATTTTGAGGCTCATGACGCACATGCCACAAATCTAGGAAAAAGCGACACTCAGAGGAAAGTTTCTAAAACGATCTTTGCATGTAACATCCAACTGCTAAAAATATATCCCTAAAATCTAGGGATGCTTTTTTCATGTTTATTTTTTCTATTTAGGGAAATCCAACCCATGCATGCAAGTCAATTTTTCTCAGTCCCGGAGGGAACCGGTCAACCTGAAGGCAAATGCAACAACCTGCTTGACTAAGGGAGATTTTTGCTCAATTTCTGGGAGGAAGTTGGGCTGGTTGTCCAGAGGGATTGTGAAATTTCTAGGAGGAGTAGCTAAATACTGCCTAGAATTGCATAATTTTTGGGCTGGGCTGCACTACTAGGCCAAATTGTGTAATTTTTGAGAGGAAGGATGTTTGACAGGATTGTGTAATTTCTAAGCCCAGCAGATTGCCAGTCAGATTTGTGCAATTTCTGGAGGGAAGCCTTGTTCCCCTCTAAAATTTCGTAAATTTCTGAGGGAGTTGCTCAGCCAGCAGCTAGACCAAGTTTGGAGTGGTGGCCTATGAGGGGAGTGAAACAAACAATCATGCATAGGCTGGCAAGTTTCTGAAAAACCAATGAAGCTCATGTACTTGACAGTGCAAGACATGCTACTAGGATGGTTGGTAGGGAGGCTCCAAAACAAAGCTAAGGAAAAATTTTGGAGGGTGCTTGTAGCCGCTACAACACTTAGTGACACATTGGTAGAACTCCAAATCTCTAAATGTACCTTGTTCATGAAAAGCAAGTCTAACACCTTTGGAGGTATTGTTCAGCTCTCTGTTCGTCTTGGTTTCCACACTTTCTTGATTGTAAAATGTAACATCTGCCAAGATTTTGGTCGGTCGACACACATTCCAAGCCAAGCCAACACAGTTGTTTCGATTGGGGATGAGGGGTATATTGGTGCACAAGATTTATGGTCGTTGGAGTTTTAGTTTCATCTCTAGTGTTTCTCCACTGCCAACAGGCCTGGACAGTACCTTGGCGAAGTCACACATGAACACAAGCATTGCTCTACTGCCAATGAGCCTGGTTAGTACCCTGGCAGCGTTACTTGCATCACCTCTCTGCGCAGGAAGCCTTTCTCTTGTTTCACCTTATTCATTTTCATTTTTTTGAAATTTTTCACTTTTCATTTTTTTCATTTTTCATAACTGTGCATAACACTTATTCATTTCAGAGGTGTAAGAGGGATCTTGACTTATTGATAGCATAAGAGGTTGTTCCTTCATAGAAGTAATTTATATATACCTCTAACGTGCTTTTTAAGGTTTTCCCCCTCACCTTACTCTACTTGACTGAGCTGACAAGGGTTAACCCAAAAACAATAGACTAGAGTAGGCGACACTAGTTAGCACGCAAGCGTTGTGTTTTCACCAGGGTCACTTCAAACAATACATATTTTCCATTGGAATATCATGGACTGAAGATAACAAGTTCTTCATACAGAGGTAGGAGGATAGATAACCAAGTATTGATAATTGTACAAGCCCTCTTATACTTTGCCCATATTTTTTCAAGAGTCGCACACAGTTTCATGTGAAACTAACCTACGAGTGCAAACAATCAAACAAACAACAAACCAAGAAAAAAGCAGGAGTGAATGCGTAAGCAAAGTGAATAAGAAAACAAGCATGCAAGCAAACAAACATGCAAGGTAAGAAGCAAACATACATGAAAGCAAACAAACCAAAAGCAAACACTACTCCTACTCCTAAGCTAACGGTGCATGGGTCTACTCATGTGAAGTGATACTTCCAATGTAGCCACCGGCACATTGGTCAACCCATGTTGGTGAAGGCATGGTTTGTGAACAACACAACTATGCGAACCAGCAAACGAGAAAGATATAACAATGAAGACAAACACACTCCAAGTTTAAACATGTCCACAAAACATAAGTGAGTGCAAGTGCATGACATGCAATTCGTGGACTTGTCATTATGTTGTGTGACACTGCGTATAGCTGTTAAGCATACACATACTCTTGACTGTGACATGCAAGTAAACGAAAGAAACAAAGACAACTTGCGTTGTGCACTTGTGCTTTCTATGTAAGATTCCTCTAATGAATTAGTGATGGGATCATGTAGTTCGAGTGGAGGAAGCATAATATGTGCGTGAGATTGATATTCAATGCATACATATGAGTGATGAGGAGCCCTGGGTGTTTCAAAAATTTCCTGATCAGAAGTGAAACCAACCTCAGGATAGCAAGGACCTGACATAACCATCATCTCGAACTGAAGTTCCTCGATAGTCTGTGGGGTTTCAACTTCACCGACAGATAGATCATCATAAATAGGTGGCTTCAAAAAATCAACTGCAATAGAATCATCATCGTGATCGAATACAGGGGTAAATATATCACGACAACTACGATCAACAAAATCAATGATTTAATTAGAACCTCATGATCTGATGAATCAAAGAGAGGGTTAGATAAGAAGCAAAAAAAATCACCCTCTGTGTTTTCGGAAAAAGTAGATGAAAAATCAAGAGGATTTTCAAAGAATAATTTATCCTCTTCATTGATGGATGATGGATTGATATCCAGTGTGTTCTACGAATGATCAACAATGGGTGCATCCATAGATGGAGATTCACATGCAAAATCATGGATGGTAGAATCACCAAAGATGTCAGGAAAAAATGGAGGAGGCTCGGACAAAAGGGAGTCAATCCTTGCTGAGGATTGATGCTCAAGCTCCCAGTCATAGTCTTCATGAATGACATCGCAAGTTGGTTGCACAACACCAAATCTGTTGATGGCTTGATCCTCATTCACAACAAGTGTGGAGTTTGGAATGGAAGAACACAATACAGTGCAATCCGGAGGAAAAATAGAACATGAAGATGGAGGTTGAGGTAAAATAGACATGTGAAAGCCCATGGGCTTTGGAACTAGATCTGCGTGAAAATTGAGAGAATTGATGTTGGGTGGATGTGACATTTGAATGGATGTATGTATGTTCTCCCACATCACTCTACAGTGATGGAGATGTTTGATGAGGGGATATTGGATAGTCACTTGTGCCAGCGACAATGCTTGTCTGTGATTGCGCAACTCCATCATTGAAGTATGCTAAGCAGGGCTTGGGCTTGAATTTTATTTTAGGATTAACAGATTTTGTAAGATAGTACTCAAATCTGTCCATGAGATATTGGAATTTCATCTGACTTTTCAGAGCTTGAAACTGCAACACACGGAAGCGGTCCCAAAATTCCATAGGCGATTCATGCGGGGCCTTTTGTTGTTGTAATAGTTTTTTGTCAAGAGGTTCTGGATCAAAATTATGGAAAGTAGATTCAATGAGATCACAAAACTAGTCAAGTGAGTGCATGCTGCCAAAAGGCAGAGTCCAGCACCACCATTATGGGAATGCGTGAAGTGTGTATGAAAGCAGCAAGCTGACCTCTTTTGCATAGAATTTGTCTGCGTTCTCAAGGAATATATAGAAGTCTTCTAAGTACTTAGACCAGGCTACTTCGCCTTCACCATCATACGTGAATTCGGACAAGAGATAAAAAAATCTCCTTCGTGATGTTGAGAGGTTCGGCGTGCGAGAGACATCATGGAGGGATGAATGTAATATAATCCATGATAGATGTGCAAAGGTTTAAAATAGGATGAGAGGACACAAAATTGTCATCTGGCCCTCCTTCTGGCGCTAGAAATGTTGATGGTGCTAGACCTACCAACATGTCAGGGGATCTCCCCGGTAAGAAGTCTCAACTATACCTTAGACCATTTGGTGTGGGAGTCCCAGTAGTGGGCCATACAATATCGCCTTGACCACAGTTGTGCACAAAGGCAAGTAAGATGTCCCTATTGGTAGGAAGGGTGTGACATATGTAGCAAGTAAAGGAAGGTGCATGAATGGTTCTAGCACACAGAGGGTGAGGTAAGTGTGCCCCTTGGAAACCTATGGAAGCACATGGTTAACAAGGGAACACATGAGAAATATGCATTACAAACTAGAAGGCAAGCAATCTAGCAATCCAAAGTGATGGTTAACCCAACAACACATTTCAGTAAGATTCATACATACTTATACAGAAAAGTCCATATGTGCATATGTAAGCAAACAGATACATATATCATTAGAGTAAACAAGTTAGCTAAAATACAATAACAACATATGCATGAAACATGTTGGCTCTGTTATATTAAGAAGTGAAAGTTCCAATCATACAATACAACCATGACCAACCACTAGTCTTGATAGCCGAACATTACAGTCACTACTACCTGCTCCTCCAAAGAGATATACTAGCTCTGCACAGTGGAGAAGCCAAGGCTCGTTTCAATACTCTTTGAGCTTTCTCTAAGATACTCCTATCAGAAACTTGGTTGACCAAAAGCCTCTACAATGAGTTATGAGGGACTATATATAGCAAAGGGTGGGGTGACCCTTAACATTCCCCTTTGTGATTTTTCATCTACCCTTGTGACTCTTCAACTACTCTATGACTATTACATTCAACTATCGACACTTGAACTTCCACTTGACAAGATGTTACATACAA